>JAULKR010149965.1:2327-29400 GCA_032356305.1 Prasiola linearis | reverse complement strand
CGAGGGCGAAGGCGGCGGGGCGCATGGCATCGGCGGTGAGCGAGGCTCAAAACCTAGGCGTCAGCCGCGCACATGTCTATGACACACCGCTGGCGCGCGCCGGGCCGAGCTTGGAGCTCACGCTCCAAACGGTCGCAGTATGGCACGCCGACAGGTCATCGAAAAGTTGGAAATCTTGGCCGACGCCGCCAAGTACGACGCGTCCTGCGCCTCGTCGGGCGGGAAGCGCGAGAACACCAAGACGGGCATCGGCAACAGCACCGGCGCGGGCATCTGCCACAGCTACACCGAGGACGGGCGCTGCGTGAGCCTGCTCAAGATCCTGTTCACGAACGTCTGCATCTACGACTGTGCCTACTGCGTCAGCCGACGGTCGAACGACGTGACGCGCGTGGCCTTCACAGTCGAGGAAGTCGTCGAGTTGACGATGGACTTCTACCGCCGCAACTACATCGAAGGCTTGTTCTTGTCGTCGGGCATCTTCAAAGATGCGGACACGACGACCGAGCGGCTGGTGCGTGTTGCCAAAGACCTGCGTGAGGTGCATCAGTTCAACGGCTACATCCACCTCAAGATCATTCCGGGCGCGTCGGATGAGTTGGTCGCCCAGGCCGCTCGTTATGCGGATCGGCTGAGTGTCAACCTCGAAATTCCCAGCGAGCAAGGCCTGAAAGCCGTCGCGCCGGACAAGGATTACAAGAGCGCATTCGATCCGATGAACAGCCTGCGCGACGGCATCGACGCCTACCGTGACGACGCCAAGGCCGCGCGCCGGACGCCGCTGCGCAAGACGCCCAAGCTCTTCGCCCCGGCGGGCCAGACGACCCAACTGGTCGTCGGCGCGACGCCCGAAAACGACCGACAGGTTCTTCAACTCGCGGGCGATCTCTACTCGGAGCAGAAGCTCAAGCGCGTTTACTATTCGGGCTTCGTCCCCATCTCGCCCGACCCGCGCGTGCCTCAAGCTCGGACGGCGCCTTTGGTTCGCGAACACCGCCTGTATCAGGCCGATTGGCTGCTGCGCTTCTACGGCTTCGAAGTCGACGAGATCGTGACCGACGAAGCGCCCGACCTGGATGTCGGCGTCGACCCCAAAGCCGGATACGCGCTGCGCAATCCGTGGCTGTTTCCCGTCGACGTGAATACGGCGGACTACGCGCTCATCTTGCGGATTCCGGGCGTCGGCGTGCGGTCGGCGCAGCGGATCGTGGCGGCGCGTCGGCATCAGGTGCTGCGCTGGGAGCACTTAAAGAAGATGGGCGTCGTGATGAAGCGCGCGCAGTATTTCTTGACCGTCGGCGAGCACAAGCCGCGCCTGCTCGAACACAGTCCCGAACAAGTGCGCATGCGCCTGATCGCACCGTCTAGGAAGCGCGACGCCGTGCCGCAACTCGACCTGTTTGCCGCTGCCGCAGGTCGGCCACCGCAGCGCTCGTCGGTTTCGGCCAAGCCGAGCGCGTTGGGGCTGGCGGCGTGACCCGGCTGTATCAGGAGCCACCGCTCGGCGGTGATGTCGCCTACGACGGCACGTTCGACGGACTGCTGTGCGTCGTCGCCCAGGCGGAGCAAGCCGGACGGATTCCGCTGTCGGTCGTGCGCTCGGGCCATGCCGCTCAGGGCGGATTGTTCGGCGCTCCCGACGCCATCCCAACGGACGCGCGCATCGCCGCCGATCTGGAAGAGCGGATCGCGCGGCATGGACAGGGCGGATCGTTGCGGCTGCTCTACCGCATCGTGCTCAGCGAGCAATCGGGCGCGGACCGGACGGCGGTGCGGCTGGCGCTGGCGCTGCTCTCGCACGGGCGCGACGTGCTCGAAGACGTCGGCTTCGAACCGGCGTTCGAGGGGTTGCGTCTGAGCCGGATGGTCAGCCGCGAAGTACACCGGATGCACGCGTTCGTCCGCTTCGGTGACTTGGAGACCCCCCAGGCGCTGACCGATGCCGAGCATACGTACGTCTCGTTCGTCGAACCCGAGTGCGACGTGCTTCCGCTGATCGGCGCGCACTTCAAACGCCGCTTTCCCGCCATGCGCTGGGCGATCCTCGACGCGCGCCGACAGTACGGAATCGTGTGGAACGGCGAGCGGCTATCAGTCCAGGACGATTTCCCCGACCAGGTATGGAAGCAGGCCAACCGCTCCAGCCCCTCGCACTCCGAGGAGTTGTGGCGTGTCTACTTCCGTTCGGTCGACATCCCCGAGCGCCGCAACCCCGACTTGCAGCGCCGCCACATGCCCAAACGCTACTGGCGCTACCTCCCCGAGACGACCGAGATTCGCAACCGGTGACTCGTCAGGGGATGGCGAGGTTTTGGAGTTGTCTGATCTGCTCAGATCGAACAAGAGACGTATTTTTGCGTTTCTAGGAACAGTCTTTGGCTTAAAGTGGCGCCCGAAGGGTCGATAAAGCAAAGCAGTTTTTCGCATTACCGTACCGAACGTCCGACCGTGCTCGCTCAACCGTTTGTCACCACGCCGCCCCATCTCGCGTGTGCATCTCAGGTGGTCAACGCTGAACGATTGCGCGCGCTCGAGAAGAGTGGGCTAATGGATAGTGCAGTCGAGTCAACCTTTGACAGGATCACGGAGATGGTGCGGTACGTGCTCGGCGTTCCAGTCGCGCTGGTGTCGCTCGTCGATGCGCGGCGGCAGTTTTTCAAGAGCGCGCTGGGGCTGGGCGGTGTTGCTGGGGAAGCCCGCGAAACACCGCTGTCGCATTCGTTTTGCCAACACGTCGTGGCGACGAATAAGCCGCTCATCGTGGAGGACGCACGCGATCACCCCGTCGTGCGCGATAACCTCGCCATCGCTGATCTGGGTGTGATTGGCTATCTGGGCGTGCCGATCCACTCGCCGGACGGGTACGCCCTTGGTTCGCTGTGCGCCATCGATAATCGCCCCCATGCGTGGAGCGAAGGCGATATGGCGGCGATGCAGACTCTAGTGGTGTCGGTCGAAACAGAGATCGCGTTACGTGCCGAAGCCAAAGCGCAGCAGCGAGCCACTCGGAGCGCGCAAAACGAATCCCGGGCGTTCGCGGCGCTCACATCCGTCAACACGCGGCTGGCTGGGGAGTTGAATCCAAAGCGATTGCTGCGAACCGTCGTCGATACGGGGATCGATTTGCTGGACGCGCAGGTCGGAGCCTTCTTGCGACGCTGCCTTACAGAAGGGGTAACGGATTTCGTCTCGTTCGGCGGAGACACAGGCGCCGCGTTCGACCGCTTCGCCGTCACGCACGCCCATGCGATCCAGACCACGCTCGACGACTGTGTCATTACCCGCATCGACGATGTCGGCAGCAGCGACAGACGCGCAGAGGAGGGTCTAGGCGGAGTCGATGGCGTACGCTCATTGCTAGTGGTGCCGGTGCGAGATTCCGACGATCAGGTGCTGGGCGCGCTGCTGTTCGGCAGCGCTCACCCGTCTGCGTTCGATGAGCGGTCCGAGCGGTTGGTTCAGGCGTTTTCCGACCAGGTCGCCATCGCCCTGCGCAACGCGCACCTACTTCAGCGCGTCGAGTCGAGCGAACTCGATCAGCGCCTCATCTTATCGGGTCTGCACGATGTGGTGTTTCGTGCTACCGATGGCACTGTCGATTATCTCAATGAGGCATGGGAAGAGCGCACCGGCGTGTCCGCCGCC
This sequence comes from Prasiola linearis, assembly GCA_032356305.1. Classification (NCBI taxonomy): domain Eukaryota; kingdom Viridiplantae; phylum Chlorophyta; class Trebouxiophyceae; order Prasiolales; family Prasiolaceae; genus Prasiola; species Prasiola linearis. Next base: position 25,755 of record JAULKR010149965.1, on the reverse strand, counting down.
GACGTGTTGGGTCAGCCGCTGACCGATCTCGTCGGTCCGGTAGATTCGTGGGACGAGTTGGAGCACGGTCGAATCGAGCGCCGCATCGTCGTGCCGCACGCCGACGGGCGTTCGCTCCACTTCGAGGCGAGTTGGGTGCAACAGATCGGTAGCACCGGCTCCATCACGCTCATCGGGGCGCTCACCGATGTATCCGACTCGGTCCGGCTCCATGCTGAGCGGGAAGCTAGAGAAGCTGCCGAGATCGCGCGAGCCGAGGCTGAACGCATGAGCCGATTGCGCACGGCGCTGCTCGCCAATATGAGCCATGAAATCCGCACTCCGATCTCGGCTATCATCGCCTGTGCCGATCTGCTCGAAGACGAGGTGCCCGACGACGCGCGCGAGTTTACGGGCATGATTCGCACGAGCAGCCGCCGCTTGCTGGGAACGCTGTCGTCCGTGCTGGAGATGGCGCAGCTCGAAGCGCTCGAAGTCAAGAACGCCCCTCGGAAGCTCGACGCGCGGCGCGTGGTTACGCAGGCTGCTCAGCCAGCTCTACAAGAGGCGAAGGCCAACGGGCTGGCGCTGACAGTCGACGTGGAGCCGGATCTGACGCTGACGCTCGATCCTCACCTGCTCGAACGCATCCTCGTGCATCTTTTGGATAACGCCGTCAAGTTCACCCAATTTGGCAGTATACGCGTAGCGCTGGGGCGGACGGAGGATAGCGCGCGGCTCGTCGTCGAGGACACGGGCGTCGGCATCGCGGCGGACGTGCAGCAGCACATGTTCTCGCCATTTCAGCAAGGCTCTGACGGACTTGATCGAGCGTACGAGGGCACCGGTTTAGGACTGACGATTGTTCGGAAAATGGTCGCGCTGATGGGCGGCGTCGTGTCGGTCGAGAGCGAGTCGGGCGCGGGGTGCCGAGTAATCGTCGACTTTCCACAAGCCGGATAGTGCGTCAGTCGATCGCCACCGACACGCCCATGACCACGTGGCGTCCGGGTGAGGGTTCGAGGTAGCGTCCGCCGAATGCGTTGACGATGGCCGAGCCTGCATACTGCGCGTCGGTGGCATTGCGGAGTGAGACGAACGGCGAGACGGTGACGCCTCGTCCAACGCGCAACGCCGACGCTCCCAACCGCAGGTGGACGACGGAGTAGCCAGGCGCATCAGGGAACGCATCGCCCGCTGCATATGCGGCAATCGACTCTCCGTCGATACCAACCACGAGCGGCAACCGTGTATCAGCAGTCCACGTCAGCGTCCACGTGGCGAAGTGGGGCGGGTAGCCCAGAGGAGGCGTGCCGATCTGGACGGAGGTGGCGACGTGTGCGTCGAGTCGGCCCGACCCCAGCCGCACGCTTTGGGCGCTCAGGCCGAACTCGGCGCCCGAGAAGTCTGCGGTGCCCTCGTTGGCGAAAAACGTCACGTCGTCGACTTCGCGCGGCACAAGCAGGTCGGTGACGCGGGAGGCAAACGCGGCGATGTCGAGGCCGACGGTCCCATCTTGGACGCTCCGAGTCGCGCGAAATCCGGCTTCGATTGCGCGCGTGCGTTCGGGCGAGAGGTCGTCGTTGAAGCCGTCGCTGCCGTCGGCGCGGTTGCCCAGTTCGGTCGTCGTTGGGGCGTCGAGGGCGAGCGACGCATTGGCGTATGCGACGGCGGACGTGCGGGCGTTGACGATGCGATATGTGGCGCCGATCGACGGGCTAAACGCCGCAGTCGTCCGGGCGCGCTGAGATGCCCCTTCCGGCGTCGCGGCGTAGCGAAGCACGTCGGCGCGGGTGGCGAGGGTAGCGGCGAATCGGTCGGTGATGGGCAGTTGGACGCTTCCGAACAGAGCGCCGCTGTCGACGGATTCGCGCTGGTCGGTCAGAATCGTGCTGGTGCGCTGTCCATCTTCGTTGGTCGTTTCCAGCCGGTCGTCGCGCTGCGTCTCGGCTTCGAGTCCGACTGCCCAGCGAACCGTAGATCCGCCTTCGAGAGTAGACCGAACGAACCCGGTCCATCGGTCCAGCGCGATGTAGCGGGGGATGATGGGGTTGCGCAGCTTTCGAGCGCCGCCGCCGATGGCAAGCGATACCGCCGCGTCGCCGATGGGCTGCCGGTACGTCAGCGCGGCGTGTCCCTGAACCACCTCCTTACTCGCATCGCGCGTGATCGACAGGTCGCGCGTCTGGCGCGGGTTCTCATCTACCGCTTGGGGCGTCAGTCCGCCCGGCGACTCGGCACGCGGCATCCACGCGCCCAATAGTACAACTCCGACGGAGCGTCTGCCCTCAAACGCCCGCTCTCCCGATAGTCCTCCGCGCGCGACGCGGTATGCACTGTGATCGCGATAGCCATCCGCCCGCTGCCCCGAAGCCCAGAGCGCCAATCGCCCACTTTCCACGTCGGGTCGAACAGCAACGTTCGCCTGTGCCAGCCCAAACGCTCCGCCGCTTCCTCGGATCACGATCCGCGGAGCGTCGGCACCAGCGCGCGTCGACAGCGACAGGACGCCGCCTGATCCGCTGCCCCAGAATGTCGACGCCGGACCTCGGATCACCTCGACGGTCTGCACCAGAGAGGCGTCGACGACGTTGAGTTGCGACTGTCCATCTGCCAGCGTCAGCGGGACGCCGTCGAGCAACACGTGGGTGCTGCGGACGCCAAAGGCAGCTCGTCCGCCGGTTCCTCGAATCAGCACGCGCTCGCCGGTTGAGGCGTTGCCTCGGTCCGAGATCCACACACCGGGGATTCCGTATCCCAGCGCGTCCAAGCTCGCCGCCGGGTCTGTTGCTTGCTCGGCCAGTGAGCGCGCCCGGACGGTCAGAGCGAGCGGAGCAGTGCCGACATCGAGACGAAACGGCGCCGCCGTGACCTCAACGGCATCGAGAACGACCGTCGTGTCGGTCTGAGCGCGTGCAGTTAGGAGAGGAAGGAAGACGAGGATGAAGCAAGCCAGTGCGAACCCTGCAGGCGTCCGGCGTTTCGGTGCACTGCTCACTCGCCTGTGAGCGGCGCCATGCGGAGAACGCTGCCGTTGCGCTTGTCGGTGAGCACGTAGAGATACCCATCGGGACCGGCTTCGACTTCGCGGATGCGGCTGTCGAGGGGGAGGATTTCCTCGTGCGTAACGGCACCTCCTTCGATGACCAAGCGGACGAGGCCCAAGCGCGACAGGCTGCTGATGAATAGGCTGCCCGTCCACTCGGGGAAGCGGTCTCCCATGTAAAACGCCATGCCGGACGGCGAGATGACAGGCGTCCACTGCTTGACGGCGTCGGTCAGTTCGGGGCGCGTCGGAGGGTTGGGGATTGACGATCCGTCGTAGTTGCTGCCCCAACTCACGGTCGGCCAGCCGTAGTTGACGCCGGGCGCGATGCGGTTGAGTTCATCGCCTCCGAGTGGTCCAAACTCGGCTTCCCACAAGTCTCCGGTCGACGGATGGAATGCCAGGCTCTGCACGTTGCGGTGGCCGTACGACCAGATTTCGGGGAGGGCATCGCCATTGCCGACGAAGGGGTTGTCTTGGGGGATCGAACCGTCGGGGTGGATGCGGGCGATCACGCCCAGATGGTTGGTCAGGTCTTGGGCTGGGGTGAACTTGAAGCGCTCGCCCGTCGAGATGTAGAGCATGCCATCGGGTCCAAACGCCAGTCGGCTGCCGAAGTGGTTGGGACCTTCGAGGTAGTCTTTCTGAGTGAACAGGACTTCGAAGTCGGCAAGGCTGTCGGCGTCCCAGCGTCCACGCCCGACGGCTGTTGCTGCCGTTCCGCCCGGTCCGGGGCGTGCGTAGCTCAGGTAGACAAATCCGTTGGCGTCGAAGTCGGGGTCGAGCGCCACGTCGAGCAAGCCGCCCTGTCCTTGCGCATAGACCGTCGGCACACCCGCGACCGGATCGGACACGTCGCCATCTGAGGTGATGATGCGCAGGCGTCCGGGCCGCTCGGTGACGAGCATGCGTCCGTCGGGCAGAAACGTCATCGCCCACGGACGCTCTAGGTCTCCGGCTACGCGAAACAAGCCCATCGGACCCACTTCGGTCATCACCTCGGAGACCGGAGCGGAGGTAGGTTGAGCGATAACCGGTGCATCGCAGGCAAGCAGCAGCAGAGTGAGGAGAGCGAAGGAGCGCATGGTGGAGTGGAGTGTGAGGAGAAACGGTACCGGCGAACCGCCCCAGGTGGTTTCCGCACGGGACGGTGCAAACGAGTTCGTCGCCGATGCTGCACAGAGTCAGGAAGCGCGTATTCAGTAGTGTGCGGAAGCGCCGTCTTGGGAGTAGGCCGCGCTCTCGCCTCCATGAACCACCGTGCCTGACGTTGCTTCGCCCTCCAGCTTGCCACTGGGTAGGTTGCCGCGCAGATCACGTTCCATCAGCAGCACTCCGCTCATTCGCCTCGGCAGCGAGTCAAGGCTGGTGCTATACGGGTAGCTGTCGAAGACACACGGCTCTAATTCCTGAACGATTGAGTGTAGGTTCTTGTGCTTCGTAGATTGTACTAGCATTTGGACCCTTGTCACTGTCCTGCCTTGCGCGTTCTTGTCCCTCTACTGCTCCTACTTACATGCGCCGCCGACGCTGCGTATGCACAGGCGCGTGGCCACCTGCGGTTTCGCACCTTAGGCGTTGACGAGGGCTTGCCGCAGACGTTCGTGCCCGACATCGCACAGGACTCGATGGGCTATATCTGGGTCGCTACGGCGGGAGGCATCGCGCGGTATGATGGGTACGCTTTCCGGTCGTTTCAGCCCGAGTCCGGTGTAGAGGGCGCGCTACCGGCGCACGCAGTCAATGCGCTGCACGTCTCGCCGGACGGTACCCTCTGGGCTGGACTGGATGAGGCTGGCCTGGTACGCTTTGAGGCCAAAACCGAAACCTGGACCTCGTTTCCGCACGGGCGGACCGACTCGACAGGGCTGATCTCGCCCCGCATTAACGCGATTACGAGTCTGGATGATGCGCTGTGGATCGCGACTTCGAGTGAACTGAGTCGGCTCGATCGGACGACGGGCACGTTTCGTCACTACCGCCCACGCTCGGGAAGGGGCGTCGGAGCAGTTCTGGCGGACAGTGGCGGCGTCTGGGCGCTGACGCCGAACGGCCTTCACCACTACGATCCAACCACCGATGCGCTCGAGCAAGTAGCAACGCTGAGCAGCGAAGCGGACGCTGGCGAGCAGAACGCCTTCGAGATGGTGCGCGGTCCCAGCGGCGAACTCTGGCTGGGTACGTCGATCGGGCTGCTTCGCTACGATCCTGCGACTCAGGTGCTGGAGCGTCCGATTGGGCATCCGGCGCTCGGGCGAGCGGTCTACGACTTTTTTCTCGAACCCCGAACCGGGTGGCTCTGGCTCGCGGGCAACGACGGATTGCATCTCTACGATATCGGCGCCAAGCGGGTCATCGATAGTCGCAGCAATGCCCCTGGAAACCCGCTCAATCTGCCGCCCTCGCCGATCCGCAGCATACTCTCCGACCGAACGGGTCACTTCTGGGTCGGCACGCCGTCTGGGGCTGCGTACGCCGATTTTTTTACGACGCGTTTCACCACGTACCACCCGTTGCCCTCCGGCTTCGACGAGCGGACTCCGACCAGCGTCCGCGCGATTCTTCCGCTCGGCGACTCGGCTGCCATCGTGTCGATCCACGACGAAATCGGTCTGGTTCGGCTGGACTTGCGGTCCGGTGAGGTCGTCAGACTCCCCGAGATGTCTCCCGAACTCAAGCGAGCTGCTGCCACTTCGAATACAGCGTACGGGGTGTCGGCGGCAGCCGATGGAGGATTCTGGGCTGTTTTTCCGCGCGGCGTAGAGCGCCGATCTGCTAGCGGAAGTACGCTGGCGGTGTATCCGTTTCCCGACGAGCGGATGGGTGTCTGGGCGCCTGCGTTCGTTCACGAGGACCAGAAGGGGCGCGCGTGGGTCGGATCTGGAGACTTTCGGCAACTCGATCAGCGCACGGGCGAGTTCGAGGCTCCCTTCGATACGCCGATGACGGCACCGACCGCGCTCCACGAAGACGACGAGGGGCGGCTCTGGATCGCGAACGGCGACGGATTGACGCGTTTCGACCCGGATACCGGCGAGCGTGCCGATTTCGCGCACGACCCGGACGATCCCGCCTCGCTGGGAGCCGGATCGTCTATAGCACTGGCGGCTCAGGGCGATAGCGTGTTGTGGCTCGGACAGTCGGCAGGCGTTACGCGCTTCGACGTGCGCACCGAGAAGAGCCGCCGGTTCACCACCACGGCGGGCGGTCTGCCGGACAACTTCGCCAACGGCGTCGTCGTCGACAGCGAGGGGAGCGTGTGGGTGAGCACCAACGGTGGACTGGCACGTCTGGCTCAGGGCGACGATCTGTTCGTCTCGTTCCCGGTCGAGCGCGGATTGCAAGCGCGCGAGTACAACAGAGGCGCCTATGCACGGTCGCCCGGAGGCATCGTGTTCTTTGGTGGAATCTCCGGACTCAACGCGTTCAATCCGGCAACGCTACGCGAGAATCCGTATCCGCCCACCCTCCATCTCCTGCGTGCCGAGGAGGACGAGGCGGGCGCGCTGTTCGCTTCTCCGCACCCTACCGATGGCCCACCAACTATCCGTTTTCCAGCCAAGGACCACTCGGACGTAACGCTGCGCTTCGTCGGCATCCACTTCTCCGAACCCAGTCGCAACCGATACCAGATCCGGCTCGACGGTCTGGATGACGCATGGGGGCCGGTGACGACCGACCGGACAGCGCGCTACACCAACCTACCGCCGGGTGAATACGCGTTGTATGTCCGCGCGGCGAGTGCATTTGGCGTGTGGAGCGACGACGTTCTGCTGGCGTCTCTCGTGCTTCCCTCGCCGTGGTGGATGACGACTTGGTTTCGGCTGCTGGTGTTGCTTGCCGGTGTCGGCGCGTTGCTGGCGTTGTACCGCTATCGCGTGGGCGAGATGAAGTACCACCGCCGCGAACTGAGGCGCGAGGTGTCGATGCGTACGGCGGAACTGGTCAAGGAGAAGCGGCTGACCGAGCAGCAGGCCCGCGAACTGGAGCGTCTCAACGAGCAGCAACGCGCCCTATTCGCCAACGTCAGCCACGAGACGCGCACGCCGCTCACGCTCATCATCGGCCCGGTCGGGGAATTGCTCACCCACCCGGAGTATGGCAAAGACCCGGACCTGCGCAGCCGTCTGAGCAACGTCCAGCGCAACGCACACCGGCTGCAGAGTCTGGTCGACCGCATCCTCGACCTGTCGCGATTGGAGGCTGGTCACGTCGCCTTCAATCCGCGCCCGCTCGACCTAGGAAAGTTGACGGCTCATCTCGTCGATGCCTTTTCGGGAATGGCAGGACGTCGGCAGATTACGCTCGTGTGTCACGTACCTGACGAGTCGGTGCCCGGTCTGGTCGACCCGAGTCTCGTCGAGCATATCGTGTTCAATTTGGTCGTCAACGCGCTCACGTATACGCCGTCCGAAGGCCGCATCGACGTGGCGCTGAGCGTCGACGAGACCGACAGCGGTAGAGTCGCGCTGATGACGGTTTCCGACACGGGGATCGGTATTCCCGAGGAGGCGATGGACCACATTTTCGATCGGTTCACTCTGGCGCACCAGGGGCAGAAGAGCAGCGTCGGTATCGGGCTGGCTCTCGTCAAGGAATCGGTCAACCTGCATGGCGGTGATGCGTCGGTAGAGAGCGTCGTCGGCGAGGGGACGACGTTTTCGATTCGTCTGCCGCTGGGCATCGTCGACGGCGACGCGCTGCTGACGCCCGAACTCGCCCTGCGCTACGCAGACGGATTGGCGCGGTACGAGCGCGCCTGGGGGCAGCCCTACAACGCGCAGAAAGACGCAGAACATCCAGAAGACGCCGCCTATGGCAAGGACCGGACGACCATTCTCATCGTGGAGGATGACGACGACGTGCGCCGCTACGTCTGCGATGTGCTCACGCCAGCCTATCACGTAGTCGAGGCTGCCGACGGCGCCGACGGACTGGCTCAGGCGCGCGTCCACCTGCCCGACCTGATCGTGAGCGACGTAGCCATGCCGGTCATGGACGGCCTGACGCTGTGCCGAACGGTCAAATCCGATCCCGACTTGGGCTTCCTGCCCGTCCTACTGCTCACCGCGATGGCCGACGTGACCGACCGCGTCGCAGGCTTCGATGCCCAAGCCGACGGGTATCTCGCCAAGCCGTTCGACGCGCGCGAACTGCTCGCCACGGTTCGCTCGCTTCTGGCCAGTCGCGCTGCCCTACGCGAACGCCTGCCCAAAGCCGACACGCCCTCACCGACCCGTTCGTCCACGCCCGACCGCCCGCCCGAGCCGCCCACTGTCGTCGACGCATTTCCCGATGCCGTTTCCGCTTCGGATGAACTGCGCGAGCAGATCGAAACCGCCGTCCACGCCTCCTTCGCCGACGCGGGCTTCTCGGCCCGCGAGTTAGCCGATTCCGTTGGGCTGAGTCCGGCTCACTTGCGGCGGCGGATGGGCGAGTTGGGTATGGCTTCGCCGGTTCAGACGATCCGGGCGTACCGGCTGGGGCAGGGCGCGCTGCTGCTCAAGAAGCAGGTCGGAACGGTAGCCGAAATCGCCTACGCCGTCGGGTTCAACAGCGTCTCGTACTTCACCCGATCGTTCCGCGATGCGTACGGACACACGCCATCGGCCTACGCAGAAGCGGCGCTGCGCGACGAGAAGGCGAAGAAGTAGCGGTTCGAGTCGTCGCCTTCGATGGGACCAACGAGAGGGTGATGGATTCAGGGGATCGCTCGTCCGATCCGGGGGCGTGAATCGAACGAGAAGAGCGCGAGCCTTTCTCTCTGTCCAGTTGTGCATGCGCGAATTGTGTCTAGTCAAAACTGCCTTTCCAGGGGCAGGGAGAGGATGACTTGCACGATTCGTGCAGCAGACGAGACGGGTGGAGCATGCCGACCGGGGTCTCTGATTCGAGCGATTTGTGTTCCAATTCTGCTCCCGATCAGAGCGAAGTTGGGACCATCAACGACCCCGTCATGCGCTCCCCCTCTTCCCTCCGTTCCCTGGTCGATCCTATCGCCCCGTCTCTTGGCGACACGCTCCACTTCGCCGTTTCGAGCAGGACACGCCGCGCCGTCGATCTGCTCGAGGCATCGCTCGCCGACCAAACGAAGACGTCGCTTCGCGCTCGCATTCTTGTGGTCTGCGATGACCCCACGTTGCGTCGCTATCTGGGAATGTGCCTCAAATCACACGCCGCTTTGACTGTAGTCGACCGGCTGTCCGGGGTGCCGAATGGCGTCCGGCCTTGCGTCATCGTTGCTGATCTGTACACGATCCGGCATGAGGCGGGGGTTGCCGAGGAGTTGTTGGGGGCGGGTGGCATGCTGAGCGATGCGCCGCTGCTGTTGCTGTCGCAGGACTCGCGTCGGAGCGCTGCGGATTTGCTGGGCGAGGACACGACCATTCGTCCGCGCGTTACGCTCGAGTTGCCCGTCAAGCCGAAGAAGCTAGTGGGTGTCGTGTCGGTGCTGGCGGGCGGATTGGTCGGCGTTGAGGCGGCGTAGGGGGAATATCCGAGTAGTCGGTTTTTGCACAATTCGCCCTGTTCGTCATCAGGGGAGACAGTAGATTGCGCACGCCACACCTCTACTCCGTCCCCAGACCTCTTCATGTCCCGATTGCTCAGCGCCGCGTGCGCTCTCGCCCTCGTCATCGCCGGTTGCACGTCAGTTGCTCCGCCGACGCCGCCCGCACCGCCACCGCCCGCACCGCCACCGCCCGCCGCTACCGGAGATGTCCCCTTGGGCGACGCGGGCGCGCCTGCTGCTCCCACCGAGGAAGAGCGCATGGACATGCCCGGCGATGCGCGTCTGGCCTTGGACGCTGGCATCCGCACCGGCGTGCTCAAGAACGGCCTGACGTATTACGTCGACCGCAATACCGAACCGCAAGGCCGCGCCGAAATGCGCCTGGTCGTCGACGCAGGATCGGCGCTTGAAGAGGAAGATCAGCGTGGGTTCGCGCACTTCTTGGAGCATATGCTCTTCAACGGCACCGAACGGTTCGAGAAGAACGAAATCATCAGCTTTCTGGAAAACGCCGGCATGCGCTTCGGTGTCGGCCTGAACGCGTACACGTCGTTCGACGAGACCGTCTACACGCTCGCCATCCCGACCGATAGTGCCGACCTCTACAATACAGCGTTCGACGTGCTCGAAGACTGGGCGTCGGCAGCGACGATCAGCAGCGAGGAAGTCGACCGTGAGCGCGGCGTCATCATGGAAGAGTGGCGCGCCCGTCAGCAGTCGGCTCAGGGGCGCATCCTCGAACAACTGATTCCGGCCTACGCCTACGGCAGCCGCTACGCCGAGCGGCTACCCATCGGCGACACCGCCGTCGTCATGCGCGGCTCGGCTCAGCGGATGCGCGACTTCTACGAGACCTATTACCGCCCGGACCGCATGGCCGTCGTCGTCGTCGGCGATGTAGACGTGGACGCGACCGAAGCGATGATCCGCGAGCACTTCGCCGGACTCCAAAACCCGTCGACATCCGGCATGAGCGGGGACTTCGAGGTGCCGACGCACAGCGAGACCATCGTCCGCTCAATCACCGATCCCGAGTATCCGGTCGCGTCGGTCGAGGTCAACTTCAAGATTCCGGCTCAGTCGGTTGAGACCGAAGGCGATTTCGAGCGCCGTCTGGCCGAGCGACTCTTCAACGGCATGATGAACGCCCGTTTGTCCGAAGTCGCCCGCGAGGAGGACGCGCCGTTTCTGGGAGCCGGTGTTTACCGTCAGGGCTTCATGCGCCCCCTCGAACTGCTCGGCATTTCGGCGCAGGTCAGCGGCTCAGAAGCCATCGGCGACGGGCTAACCGGCCTGATGCGCGAGATCGAACGCGTCCGCCGCTACGGATTTACCGATGGCGAACTGGATAGAGCACGCGCCGACGTGATGCGCGCCTACGAACGCGCCTACAACGAGCGCGAGACGACCAACAGCGGTTCGCGTGCCGCCGAACTCGTCGACCTCTACCTCCAGGGCAACGCCGTTCCCGGTGCCGAAGCCGAGTACGCCCTCGCCGGTCGCCTGCTGCCCGCGATGACGGCATCGGACGTGAACGCCTTGGTCGACGATCTGCTGCGGACCGACAACCGACTCGTCATCGCCACGATGACCGATCGTCCCGACACGGAAGAACCGTCGGATGCCGACTTGCGGATGATGTTCGAGCGCGCCGAGGCTGTTGTAGCCAGCGAACAAATCCAGCCGTACGATGACGGCGTCCAGGATGGCGGCTTGGTGCCGGATGACCTGACGCCTGCGTCCATCGACCGCGTGGTAGAACTTTCTGAAGCCGACGCGACCGAGATCGTGCTGGGCAACGGCGTCCGCGTCCGCTTGAAGCAGACCGATTACAAGTCCGATGAAGTCGTGTTTACGGCTACGTCGCCGGGCGGACTCTCGCGCGTGAGCGACGACGCGTACTTCGCTGGAAGCATCGCCGCACAGATCGCCGCGCAGAGCGGCATTGCGGGCATGAACCAGACCGACCTCGACAAGATGCTTTCGGGCAAAACCGTCAGCATTGCGCCGTACGTCAGCGGCACAAGCGAAGGTTTCAACGGCGCTTTTGAGCCGTCGCAGGCCGAGATCGCGATGCAACTGATCCACGCCTACTTCGCCACGCCGAACTTCGACGAGGCAGCGTTGGGCCGGTATCAGGCGCAGCAGACGGCGCTACTCGCCAACCTCGACAACGTCCCCCAAGTCGCTCTCATCCGCGCGCTGAGTCAGACGCTCGGAGGCGATAGCCCGCGCTCACGCCCGTTCCCGACGGTCGACCAGGTGCAGGGGCTGACAACCGACGAGTTGCAGGCGCTCTACCTGGACCGCTTCGCCGACGCGAGCGACTTTCTGTTCACGTTCGTCGGCTCATTCGACCGCGACGAAATGACCAACCTCGCGCGCCTCTACCTCGGAACGCTCCCGACGCAGTCCCGCGACGACGCCACGCTCGACGTAGAGCCGACGCCGCCGGACGCCGTCACCCTTCGCGACGTGTACAAAGGCGCCGCGCCGCAGAGCACTGTTCTGACCGTCTTCTACGGCCCAATGGACTATGCCTCGGGGCAGCGGTTGGCGCATCAGGCGATGGTCGAAGTGCTAGGCATCCAGATTCGCGAGGACTTGCGCGAAGAGCGGGGCGGCGTCTACTCGCCCGCCGTCCAGGGTCAGCGCGACGACGAGCCGAAGCCCGAACAGCAAGTGATCGTCCAGTTCACGTGTGACCCAGACCGCGCCGTCGAACTCGCCGATGCTGTCATCGAACAGGTCCAGCGCCTGCGCGACCAGGGACCGTCGCAGGAGAACATGGCTAAAGTCAAAGAGCAACTGCGCCGGTCGCAGGAGACGAGCCTGCGTACCAACGGATTCTGGGTTAACACGCTCGACTTCTACGGTATGCGTCCGGGCGAGAATCTGTCGAACGTGACGGGCTACGATGCACGCGTCGCCGCGCTGACGGCTGCGGATATCCAGCAAGCCGCGCAAACGTATCTCGACATGGAGCGCTACGCCCGCTTCATTCTCTATCCCGAAGACCGCGCTCCCGACGGTCAATAGGTCGAATCTCCGTATGCTCGTGGCGGCTCCATCTCGGTTGAGGTGGAGCCGCCGCTCGTTTTGTCCCGCTCTGTTTCGTGAGATATAGGCCTCGTCCTCTAGCATCCAGCCCCACCTCTTGCTCAACCTCCGTGAGTAGGCGCTTGGGGTCTAGTGAGTAGTAGGGAGCCGAGGAAAAACGCAAAACGAGATGGTAACGCGCAGTAACTGGATCGTCGTAAAAGCAGCGGGTGCAATTGGTTACGACGAAGGCGGTGTGAGCAAAAGGTGAGCATCGACGCTGCCGCGTTCGTCACAGATGCGAAGCTGGACAGGTGGTAATGTGAGAGCGTTTCCCTAGAACTCTCAAATTCTCACCCTACTCGCATGACGAACCTGTTACGAACCTTTTCTCGAGCGGTCCAGCTACCGCTCCTGATTGTTGCGCTCGCGTTCGGCGCACCCGCCGCGCTCGCCGCCACGATCACCGTCAACACCGAAGCCGACAACGCCACCGACGGCCTCTGCTCGTTCACCGAAGCCATCGCATCGGCCAACACCGACACGGCCGTCGGTGGCTGTACGGCAGGAAGCGGCGCAGACGACATCGTTTTTTCCCTGACAGCGTTTTTAGTCGACTCTCAACTGACACTGCCGAATACGCTGCGCGAGATCACCACGCCGATCACCATCGACGGCAGAACCGATTCAGGAGGCCCGACGCTCACGAGCAGGGTCACGCTCGACGCCAACAACCTCGGGCGCGTGCTCTCCATCACCAGCGGCGCAGTCACGGTGCGGAATATCCGCATGATCCAAGGCCTTGCCGAAGAAGGAGGATTGATCTACGTCGGACAGGCAGCGAATCTCCAGGTCGATAACCTGATAGCCGAAAACAGTGTGGCCACGGGCAACGCCGCTCGCTCGGGTGGAGGCGCGATCTACGTCGAAGGCGGTAACGCGTTCATCCAGAACTCGACGTTTACCAACAACCGCGCCTCGGGTACTAGCGGATCGGGCGGCGCCCTGGTCAACCGGGGTGGTACAGTCACGGTGACGCGTTCGGCATTCCTCTCCAACACCGCTAACCGAGCAGGCGGCGCCATCGAAGACGCTGACGGCCAGACCACGCTCGATCGCGTGAATATCGATCAGAACAACGGCGGTACCAACCCTGGAAACGGCGGCGGGGTCCACACTGGTGGCGGCACGGTAATCCTCACCAACGCTACGATTACGAACAACACGGCTGTCGAGGGTGGCGGTCTGTGGTCTAGTGGATCGCTCGTAGTCTCGGAGTCGACCGTGAATGGCAACATCGCCATAGGCGACGCCGATAGTCAGTTTGAAGGCGGCGGAGGCATCTTCAACCAAGGAGGAAGCGTGGAACTCTTCGGATCGATGGTCCGCAACAACCGGGCGACCGGTCCGGGAGGATCGGGGGGCGGCATCTTCAACAACGGCGATAGCGCCACGCTGTCGCTCACCACATCGGACGTTACAGGCAACACGGCCGTTCGAGCGGGCGGTGGCGTTGAGATGAACGGCGGTACGTTCACGATGCAGAACTCGGGCATCGCTCAGAACGACGCGGGTACCAGCCCAGGAAACGGTGGCGGTTTGCACGTCACCAAAGGCGACGTTACCATCAACACGGCTAGCGTAACGGACAACGTCGCCGTCGAAGGCGGTGGCTTGTGGAACAACGCCGGTTCGACGATGACGCTCACAGGCATCCGCATCACAGGCAACGTGGCTACGGGCACGGACGCCGACAACGGTGGAGGCGGCGTATATAACAACGGAGGCACGCTGATCATCGAAAGCGTCGGCTTCGGAGGCAATACGGCGATTCAGGGCAGCGGATCGGGCGGCGCTCTGCTCAGCACCAACGGCAGTGTCACGATAACCGGAGCCGCATTCGGAGGCACCCTCGCAGACACGGGTGTCTTCCCGGGCGACGTCGAGTTCGCGGCCAACAGCGCGAGCCGTGCGGGCGGGGCCATCGAGATCATCGAAGGCGACGTCTCCATAGCCAATACTAACTTCGTCGGTAACACGACCGGCAGCAGCCCAGGAAACGGCGGCGCGATCCACGTCACCAGTTCGGCTACGGTCACCGTGACGGGCGGCGCTGTAGCCAACAACATCGCAGCGCGCGAAGGTGGAGGGTTCTGGAACCAGCAAGCGGCTCGCATGATCGTCAGCCAAACCTCGTTCACCGGCAACTCGGCCTCGGGCGATGCCGCTGACGACGGCGGCGGCGCGCTCTTCAACAACGGCGGAACGATGCGCCTGAGCAGCGTGACGGTCTCAGGCAACTCGGCTACCGGCACGTCGGGATCCGGCGGGGGCATCCTCAACCTGAACGGAACGCTCCGCATCTCGGGTGGCCAAATCACCGGAAACAGCGCCAACCGCGCGGGCGGCGGTATCGAAGACGCCAATGGCGTCGTGCAGATGGACAGCGTTCTCGTCGCAGGAAACTCCATCGCTGTAGCCGCTCCGGGTAACGGTGGCGGTCTGCATAGCGGTGGCGGAACCGTCACGGTCACCAACAGCTCGTTTTTGGACAACTCGGCCGTCGAAGGTGGCGGCTTGTGGTCCAGTGGCATCCTGTCGATCGTCAGCACCGACGGTGGCGACATGTTCGTTATGAACAACGTAGGAACTGGCGACGCTGCGACCAACGGCGGCGGCGGTGTCTTCCAGCAGGCAGGCACGCTCACGATGATTGGCGTAATGGTCGAGGACAACGCGGCAACCGGCACGTCCGGTTCAGGCGGTGGCCTCTTCATCGCCGACGGCGTACAGGCAACCGTGACCAAAGGCACGATCTCGAACAACCGAGCCAACCGCGCAGGTGGTGGCATCGAAATCGCCAACGATCCGATGGCCGGCGGTGTCGCACTGCTCACGCTCGACGATGTCGAAGTCAATGGAAACACGATTGCAGTCGCTGCCCCCGGAAACGGCGGCGGTATCCACAGCGGCGGCGGCGCGTTGGTCATCAAAGGAGGGCTGATCGCATCCAACTCGGCTGTAGAAGGAGGAGGCGTCTGGTCCAATGGGCCGGTCACCATCACCGTCGATAGCGAGGGAATTGGTACAGGCATCGTCTCGAACGAAGCAACCGGAGACGACGCTACCCATGGTGGAGGAGGCATCTTCGTTCAAACCGGAGGTGCGTTCACCGTCGAAGACGCTACGGTCTCGACCAACCGAGCAACGGGCACATCCGGCTCGGGCGGAGGCATCTTCGTGTCCGACGCATCATCGCTCTCGATGACGCGCGGCATCGTCTTCGGCAACCGCGCCAACCGCGCTGGTGGAGGCATCGAAGTCGCCGACAACGCTACGACGGAAGGCAAAGCGGTTCTGTCGCTCACTGGTGTCTCGGTAGAGAGAAACTCGATCGGAACGGCCAACCCCGGAAACGGTGGCGGCCTGCACGTCGGTGGCATAGGCGAGGCGACCATCATGCGGAGCACGTTCGCTACCAACACCGCTGCTGAAGGCGCTGGCCTATGGATCAGCGGAGGCGGAAGACTCGACCTGTCGCTCTCGACGGTCAGCGGAAACGCGGCTACCGGAGACGGTGGCGGAGTCTACGACAACGGCAACGGTGGACGGATTCGGATCACGGACGCTACCATCGCTGGCAACACGGCCGGTGGTACAGGTGGTGGCTTGGTATCGCAGAACGTGGACGCGTCGGCGTTTAGCTTCACCAACACCATCGTCGGCGACAACAGCGCAGCACAGGGCAACCAGTGCTCGGGTGTATTCGCTGTCAGCGGCGCCAACATCATCGAAGAGCGTGCAGGTTGCACGCTGAGCGAGGCGCAGGGAGCCAACGTCATCGTGGCGGACGCTCTTCTAGCCGACCTGATGGATAACGGTGGAAACACGCAGACGCATGCTCTCCGTGCCAACAGCCCTGCCATCGACGCCGGTACGTCGACGTTTAGCATGGACCAGCGCGGATTCATGCGCGTCGGTACGGCTGACATTGGTGCGTTCGAGCGCGGTGCTGCCTCGCCGACGTGTGCGCCGGACGCTCCGGTTGCTTTCGGTGACTTCAGCGCGGGCGACGATCAGTTCGTCACGTTGACTGCCATCGGCACTGCGACGACGGACTTGACCGGCTGTACGTTTGCCGTCTACAACAACTCGGCCCAGACGATCGGGTACTCCGATACGCCGAATGGCGAAGTGTCGACCGGGCGTAGCTTCCGCTTCGGCGAGCAAGACTCCGACAACGGTGAACTGCCCAACGGTACGCTTCGCCCGACACGCGGTGCTCTGCTGCTCTTCTCGGGTGACGTGACCGATGGCGATGCCATTACGGACGCGGACCTGAGCCGCATCGTCGCTGCCAAGGTGTACGACGGTGGTTCGGTTACGCTCAACATCTCGGGTGGCGCGACGCCAGACGAGCAGCAGCAGCTGCGCGCGGCGTTGGGAACCATCTTCACGTCCATCGAGACCGTATCCGGTCCTATCGAACTGGCGCTGACGGCCCATCCGAACCCTGCTCGTCAGAGCGCAAGTGTCGGCTTCGGTGTCGAATCGACGGAGCGCGTCGTCGTGACGGTCTACGACATGCTCGGCCGTTCGGTCGCCGTGATTGCTGACCAGACGTACGCACCGGGACGCTACACCGCCGACCTCGACGCGGGACGCTTGTCCGCCGGTCTCTACGTCATCCGCATCGAAGCGGGTGACCGGACCGAGACGACGCGCCTGACCGTCGTTCGGTAACCGAGACAGCGATCTGCTGATTGGCTCGAAGGCCGCGCTCCGATCCGGGGTGCGGCCTTCGACGCTTTTCGAGAGAGAGGAGCATCGGCAAAAAGCGCTTTCTCGGATCTACTGCATCCCTACACAGTAAGGATAGGCTGTGCCGCAAGTCGCGGTTTCGATTGTATCCAACCCCATCATATCCCCATGCGCAAGCTCTTCCCCCTCGCCCTCGTCCTCGCCCTGTTCGTAGGCGTCGGCTGTGACTCCAACGACGACGAAGGCTCGTCCGACTCCGAACTCTTCGTAGGGACGTGGACCGTCGTCAACGTGACCAACGACAGCGGCGGTGCGAACGAGATGGACCTGACACAGGCTCTCGTCGGTGCCAACGGTACGCTCAACAGCCTCTCCTTGGGCTTCAACACGAACAACACCTACACGCTCAACGCCGACTATCGCAGCGCCGACACGCCGGATGTCGTCGTCGCGGGTGCTCCGTTTACCTACACGGTCAACGAAACGACGAACCAGATCACGCTTCAGTTGCCTAGCCCGACGGGTTCGGGTACGGTCCCGGCTCAGATCGGCTACTCGTTCAACGGCGACGACGAGTTCACGGCGCTGCTGCCGAGCATCGTCATGAACAGCCTGTTCCAAACGACGCTCTATAGCGGCAACGTCGCTGCCCGCTTCACCAAGTAAGCAGGCGACGGATCGCACGGTCCTCGTAGCCGACGTCTCCTCTAGGGGGCGTCGGCTTTTTCGTTGTGGAACGTGGTTGGCTCCGCTTTTGTACGCACCGTCTCTGCCCTCAGCGGCACCTCTCCGCACCCCATGGACTCAAACGCACTCACACCGACGACCTACGCCGATCTGGTGCAACTCGGGCGCGTACTCTACGACCAAGCGCTGGTGCGGCGTGAGGACGAACTGATCACGGATCCGCGTGGACAGCCCATCGGCTGGCTCCTCGACACCCGTATGCCGATGCTCGACGGCCCTTCGTTCCGCGAAGTCGGCTCGGTTCTGGCCGATAGGCTCCGTGCGCGCGGCATCGACCAGGTCGTCGGTTATGGCTTCGGCGCGCACGCGATGGTGTGTTCGCTGCTGGCCGATGCGGGCGAGCCGTCGTTCAAAGGCGGACTGATCCGAGAGCAGCGCAAACCGCACGGTCGACGCCGTTTGGTCGAGGGGCCGCTCGACCGCCGCAAACCGGTCGTCCTGCTCGACGACATCCTCAACTCGGGGCGAAGCGCCGCCCGCGCCCTGTCGCTGCTCCGCGCCGACGGATTTCAAGTCGCCGGGCTGACGACGCTGTTTCACTTTACGTGGTCGAACGGGCGCAGCCGCATCGAGAGCGAAGGCGTCTGGGTAGACGCCCTGCTCGACCTCAACCTGCGCGGCGGCGGTGATTCGTCGCCCAACTCGTAGTACGCCGCCGTCATGGTCAAATCGCTTCGCCGCGTGCTGATGGGCCGAAAGCCTGCTCCTCGCAACCTCGCCTCGGGCGATGGACAACCCGGACCGCCTCCCGTCGTGGATCCGGGCGAGATGCCCTTTCTCGATCATCTGGAGGAACTGCGCTGGCGCCTGATCTGGGGGATGGGCAGCATGGCCGTCGTCATCGTCGCTTGCTTTTTCTTCGCCGACTGGATCGTCGATGTGCTGCTGATTGGTCCTAAGAAGCCGTCGTTCATCACGTACCAGCTACTCGGCATCGAAGCCAAGGAGTTCGCTCTCCAAAACCGGACGATCACGGGCCAGTTCTTCGCGTGGGCTGGGACTGTCATCACGGCGGGCGTCATTTTGGGCGCGCCGTTTCTGATTTACCATTTGTGGAAGTTTGTCGAGCCAGCGCTCTATCCCGATGAGCGGGAGGGTATGCGTTTCGCCTCGTTGGGCGCGACGCTCTGCTTTATGGCAGGCATCGCGTTTGGCTACCTGATCGTGACGCCTCTGTCGCTGCAGTTCTTTGCCAACTTCGAGTTGTCGGCGGAGATCTCTAACGAGTTCGACATCACCAAGTACTTCTCGATGGTGGCGATGTGGTCGCTGGGTGTTGGCGTCTTGTTCGAGTTGCCGGTCGTGATCTACTTCCTCGCCAAAGCGGGCATCCTTACGTCGGACATGCTTCGCAAAGGCCGAAAGATCGCCATCGTGATCATCCTGATCCTGGGCGCGATCATAACGCCACCCGATCCGGTTTCGCAGCTGATCGTTGCCTTTCCGCTATTTGGGCTGTACGAAGTAGCGACGCTGCTGGCCGCGAGGGTAGAACGCAAACGCGCCAAGGCGCTGGCGAAAGCCGCCAAACTGGAGGCCGCCGCATGACTGTGACCAATACC
Source organism: Prasiola linearis (assembly GCA_032356305.1). Lineage (NCBI taxonomy): Eukaryota > Viridiplantae > Chlorophyta > Trebouxiophyceae > Prasiolales > Prasiolaceae > Prasiola > Prasiola linearis. The sequence continues at coordinate 6,110 of JAULKR010149965.1, read as the reverse complement.
ACTAGGCTCGCGTGGGTGCTTGCCGCTGCTCTGCTGTGTGTGCCGACGGTGTGGGCGCAGCGAGCCGATGGCGACGACTTCTTTCTGCTGCGGAAGAACCTCGAGATCTTCGGCGAGGCCTACGCGACGCTTACCGAGGAATACGCCGATCCGCTCGACCCGCAGCGCATCGTGCGCGACGGGCTGGGCGCGTTTCTAGGCGAACTCGATCCCTACACCGTTCTGCTCGACGAGGCGACGCTGGCCCAAGGCGCCCTTCTCAGAAGCACGTACGGACTGGTCGGCGTGACACTCGAACGGCGCGGTGGCGAGTTAGTCGTCGCGCCGCCGGACGAAGGCACGTCGACGGGGGGCTACGCTCAAGGCTTGCGCGTCGGTGATCGGGTCGTCACTATTGCCGGTCGACACGTGCGCGCCCTGCCGCTGATCGAAGCGGCGACGTTGTTGGCGGGGGAGCCGGGGACGACTGTGGCGATTTCGGTAGAGCGACCGGGTGAGGATGAGGCAGTCGATTTTGTACTCACGCGCGAGGATCCGTCGCCGATCAGCGTGCCGTTCAGCGGGTTCGTGGGCGACGATACGACGCGCGGAACGGGCTACGTCCGGCTGACAGTTTTCGGAAATGGGGCCGGGCAAGAGATGCGGTCTGCCGTTACGAGTCTGGTACATGGCGACATGGAGGGATTGGTAATCGACTTGCGCGGCAACGGCGGCGGACTGCTCGGCGCGGCGGTCGAGATCGTAGGCTTGTTCGTACCGACGGGCACCAACGTGACGACGCTTCGGATGCGCGATCCGTCCAAAACCGAGACGTACCGCACGACGTCGCCGCCCGTCGCGCCGGACGTGCCCGTCGTGGTGCTCGTCGACAGCCTGAGCGCGTCGGCGTCTGAGATCGTGTCGGGCGCGCTCCAGGATCTTGATCGCGCAGTGATCATCGGAGATCAGACGTTTGGAAAAGGATTGGTGCAGGTCGTCCGACGGTTGCCGTACAACACGGCGCTCAAGCTGACCGTGGGGCGCTACGAGTTGCCGTCGGGACGCGTCGTACAGCGGCTCGACTACGGCCGCAGTGGATCGGGCGCGGCGGTCGCCGAAACCGTTGGCTTTACGACGACGAGTGGACGGGCGGTCGTCGGCGGCAGTGGTGTCACACCGGACCTGCCAGGCGACGAGCCGAACCCGAGCGCGCTGGAAGCGGCTTTGCTACGCGGCGCATGGTTTTTCCGCTACGCCGACCGCTTCGAGACGCAGAACGCCACGCTGCCGAACGAGTGGCGAAGCGACCTGCTGGACGATTTTCGCTCGTTTCTGGATGCCGAAGGGTTCGCCTACGAATCCGACGCCGGGGACCTGCTAGCCGATCTCCGCGCTCGCTTGCAAGCCGCTGGCTATTCGGATGCGTTGGACGAGACAGATCGTGTCGCTCGCGCCCTATCCAACGACCAGCAACGCGACTTCAACCGCCACGCCGAGGCCCTCGAACGCCGCTTGGTCCAGACGATCCGTCCGCGTTACGGTGTCACGCGCGGCCCCTCGATTGACACCGATCCCAATCTGCAACAGGCACTCGATCTGCTCGCTGATCCGGCGGCCTACGCGAGGGCGTTGGGTAGATGACGGTCGAGATACTCCTGCTCCTCGCCGCCGGACTGGTCGGTGGCTTTCTGGCCGGACTGCTCGGCGTTGGCGGTGGTATCGTGTTTGCACCCGTTTTGCTCTACTACTTCGGTTGGCTCGGCGTGCCGGACACCGCTCTTGTGCCGCTCACAGCGGGGACGAGCCTGCTGTGTACGTGGCTCTCGTCGGCGGCGAGCGCGTGGTTTCAGGCCAAACGCAGTTCGGTCGACTGGAAAACAGCGGCGATCACCGGCCTTTGCAGCATTATCAGTGTGTGGCTCGTCAAGGAGTACGTCACGACGGCAGATTGGTACACGCCCGAAGTGTTTTCGCGCGTGTTCGCAGTCGTCCTGCTCATCGTCGTCGTTCGCATGGTGACAGGGCGCGATGACGACTCGCGCGGGCGCAAGGTGCGGCAGGCCTGGCTTCCGGCTATCGGACTGGGCGGCGGTGCGCTGTCGGCTGCCATCGGAATCGGCGGCGGTATTGTGCTCGTTCCGGCCTACAACAAACTGGCGCGCCTACCGCTGCGCGTGGCCCTGGGCACGTCGAGCGCGACGATCCTCGTGACGACTGCGGCAGGTGTGCTCGCCTACGCTTTTACCGTCGATACGGCGTTCGGGAGTCCAGATGGAACGCTGGGCGCCGTCGCGTTCGGGCATGCGTTAGCGTTGGGAATCCCGGCCATCTTCGCCGCCCGATGGGGTGTACGCGTCGGGCAGAACGCCAGTACGCAATACCTGCGCTGGGCATTTGCGGCGTTGGCAGGATTCGTCGCGCTGCGGCTCTTGTTGGTATAAGCGATAGATAGTATGTTCGGAAAGTGAAACATATCGTTTCCTTTCCGTAGAGGGAGATTCTGTGTCTGGAAACTCCTTCTCATGAAACTGCTCACGCGCTCCGAAGAGTTCGTCATGCTCGCCACCTGGAAGCTCCAGGGCGACGCCTACAGCCTGCCGATACGAAAGCAAGTCTCGGCGATCACCGGGCAGAAGTGGTCGCTCAGTTCGATCTACACTCCGCTCGACCGGCTAACGCGAAAAGGCCTGTTGACGTCGTCTCTGACCGACCCTCTACCCGAACGCGGTGGACGCCCCAAACGCGTGTATCGGCTGACAGAGAGCGGACGGAACGCGCTTCTCCACATCCGCTCGGTCGAGCAGGAGATGTGGTCGGGTGTGGCAGGACTCACTCTCGAAGAGGGCCGATAGCATGAGCGATCAACAGCACCACACACCGCCACGAATCGCCGCGCGCATTCTAGGCTGGCTGCTCCCAGACGAGGGCGACACACGCATCGGCGACTACGAGGAGTGCTTCAACGAACAGGCTGCGTCCGACGGACTGATCAGGGCGCGGTGGTGGTATCGCGGGCAGGTGGCGCGGTTGCTGCCGGATCGGCTGTACGAGAAGGTGTATTGGGAAGCGGCAATGCTGGCGACCTATGTCGTGCTGGGCTTCCGCAATCTGCGCCGAGACCGCGTGAGTTCGCTGATCAACCTCTTCGGTCTGTCAAGCGCTGTGGCGTGCGTGATCGCGCTGTTTCTGCTGTTCGACGACATCAACGCGAGCGACGACTTCCACGTCAACGGCGAGCGAATAATTATGGTTGGACACACCATCACGGGTGAGGAGGGCGAAGAGCGCTGGGGCACAGCACCCGCACCCCTTGGTCCCGTTCTGGCGAGCAATGCGGTCCAAGTCGAGCAGGCTGTGCGGTTCGCGAGCCATCCGGCAACCGTGCAGGCGGACGGCGCGACGTTCCACGAAGTCGTGTCGTTTGCGGATGTGGGCTTCTTCGATATGTTCACCTTCCCTCTGCGCCTGGGCGAATCGTCGGTGTTGTCTGATCCCAATGCTCTCGTCCTTAGCGCAGATGCCGCCCTCAAGTATTTCGGTGCCGACGATCCCATCGGCCAGACACTTGACTTGACATTCCCTACGTCCGGCGGTGAGGTCGTCCAGACGATGACCGTCGCGGGCGTCGCCGAGGCATTTCCGTCGCGCGCCGACTTTCAATTCGACCTGCTCATTGGGTACGAAATGCGGCACGTCGTAACGGCCATCGACCCGAACGATTGGCAGTTGTTCACTGACGCCACATTTCTCCAACTGCGTCACCCCGACGACGCGCAGGCGCTCTCAGCCCAGCTCGGTCGGTAC
>JAULKR010148854.1:0-29439 GCA_032356305.1 Prasiola linearis | reverse complement strand
CACATCACCATTTTGCCGAGGGTCTGCCCCCAGAGGCTATGGAAGAGAATGATATAGAGCACGAAAAACTGAGGAAGACTGAGATAAAAGAAAAAGGCCACAAGAGCACTTTGCCCGGCCAAAATGTGAGCGGCGACGTCCTTTAAAGCGTACATTAAAAAACCAAAAAGGGCGGCATCAATAGCCAACGCATAAATTCGTGGCATGAGTCCGATAAATTTAAAATTCTTTTTTCTTCTTCGCATAGCACTCCCCTTTGTCAGAGTTTAAATAGCCTTAACGGAACTCCGCGCGGGAATTCCTCGATGCTATTCTCCTCATTATAAAATGCAATCGCTATGCCGGCTGGAAAGCTCGATATTGGAGTAGAGATGAAGAATGACATTCGGCTTTCCGTAAAAAGCCGAAAAATGTCATTTATTTTGTTTGAACAGCAGAGGCTCGGGCTTTTGCTCTTGAAAAGTGGTAGCTCTGCTCGTCTCGGTCACCACTGAAAACAAAAGATGAAGTCAAAGCTAGAATCATTAGATAGGTTAGTATTCTCATAGTTTCCCCCTTGGAAAGTTTAGTTACTCCTTTATACTTCAAGATCAGGACCAAAAAGCTAAGTCTCCGTTAATACTCAATAGTTTTAACATTTAAACAGGAGTCTCATCAAAGTGTTTCAAGGTGAAACACCGAAAACCCACAAAGTGTTTGGTATTATGAGCTCACGGTGACAATTTGTGGAAATCGGTTTGGCCCTCGATATATAGAGCCGCGTGTTTCTCTTTCAGCTGGCACAGGCCTTGCTCTATCTATATTCATTCAAGTTTTACTCACGTTGGCTCCATCTTGAAGACTATTAATTTTTATACTTATGGAGACTTCAGTTCATGTTGAGACCAATTTCTATCATTTTTGTTTCGCTTCTTTTAAGCCAATCTGTTTTTGCTAGAGGATCTAACTCTGGTAGAGGTTCTTTTGATTTGTGGGGATTTATTAAAGTCCTCAGCTCTGGCCCCGTCACTGATGCCGATTTTACGGAACCTGTTCAGGACTCAAAGGTCGTAGATCTAGGACGTCTCTTGTTTAACGACAAAATTTTGAGCGGAAACCAGAATATATCTTGCGCCACTTGCCACCACGTGACCTTCGGAACTTCCGATGGGCTTTCACTTCCAGTTGGCGAGGGTGGTTCTGGTTTAGGTCCTTTTCGAAGTCTCGGCGAAGGTGCGGACTTGATTCATGAACGCGTTCCAAGAAACTCTCCAGCTCTTTTCAACTTAGGGGCACGCTCGATGACCGTCATGTTTCATGATGGACGGGTCACGGAGGACTACACAGAGCCTCAAGGCTTTCTTTCACCAGCAGGCCAAGATTTACCAGCAGGACTTTCTGGGCCTGTAGCAGTGCAGGCGCTTTTTCCGATGACATCCGCAGCCGAGATGGCTGGGCAAGCCGGAGAAAACGCAATTGCGGATGCGGCAGCTCTTGCAGACTTCCCAAGTCTTTGGGAGTTGGTCATGGAGAGGCTTCGAGACGTCCCTCAATACGTAGAAATTTTCAAAGAAACTTTTGATGATATCGATCAGGCTCAGGATATGACAATCACTCACGTGGCCAATGCCATTGCAGCTTGGGAAAGCAAAACTTTTAGGACGACAAATTCACCGTTCGATAAATTCCTATCTGGAAACTACGGAACTTTAAGCAATAGTCAGCTTAAGGGTATGCTGGTGTTTTTCGGCAGCGGAAAATGCAGTACCTGCCACAGCGGAAAATTTCAAACAGATATGGACTTCCATTCTATCGCCATGCCTCAGTTCGGTCCCGGCAAGGGCGATGGCGTTGATGGCTTTGAAGATTTCGGACGCGAGCGAGTGACGGGCAACATCGAAGATCGTTATCGTTTTCGCACACCTTCACTTCGTAACGTCACACTTACGGGCCCTTGGGGTCACGATGGCGCGTACTCATCTTTGGAAGGCGTCATTGATCAACATCTCAATCCTGTAAGCGCGAGCCTTTCGTATGATGCTAGGCAAGTGGTCTTACCGACATCAGTACTCTTTACTTTAGATGACTACTCCTGCCTGCGAGAAGACAGCTGTAAACAGAGCATCGCTAGTTCCAGTGATCTTAAGGGCCAGACGAAGCTCACCACTGAAGAGATAAAGAACCTAGTGGCCTTCATGTACGCCCTCACCGATTCCACTCATAGTGAAATGCCAGAGGAAGTCCCTGAAACAGTGCCAAGCGGATTAACAGTAGACTAAGGGTATCTACTTTGTAGTGATTTTCCGCTTTTAGATAGAGTCTGTTTTCTTTATCAGGTTTTTCAAAACTTCTTCCGCTTCATGGACGAGCGTAAAGGCTCTGCGGGTTTTCCGGTTATCGAGGTTGCTCTGGGCGAGCTCGAGGCCCCTCACTGGGTCGCTACCCACACCCATATAAAATTCAGCTCCATGATCACTGAAAGCCTCTTCGTAATTCTTAAGAAGATCACTGTATCCTTTTTCGGCCCGAGCTGTAAACTGACTCGACTTTGTGATCTTGCCCAAGGTTTGATAAGCCTTGGCGATAGAGCTTGAAACTTCGGGATCTTCGGAATCTTGGACGACCAGTAAAGTTTCTAAAGCTTTTTGAGGGCGACTTTCTTTCATATAAATTTCCGACAAATGAATTCGGGCGCGAACGTACTCAGGCACATAGTGAAGTGCCTCTTTGTAGTAGTGTTTGGCCTTTGCGGAATCATCCAGTATTTCACCGTACAAAACGCCCAAATGAAAATAGGCATAGGCCGGCGCAAAGGGAGAAGTGTTTTTATAGGAGGCCATAGCCTTGTGGAAATAACGATCGCCTTTTGCAAAGTTTTCCATTTCGAGCTCCAAACTGGCGAGCTGCAAATAATTTGAATAATTGGGTTTAGCTTTCAAGACTGTCAGAAAACTCTTTTTAGACTCTGTGAGTTTCACGCCGCGAGCTAGATTAAGAGAGGCTCTCAAGGCCTCGATCTTCTGAAGATCTCTGCTCAGGGCGTTGAGTTTATCGATCTCGAGGGACGCTTTTGCAAATTGGTGGGTAGCCATAAAGTAGCTAATATTGATTTCGAGCTGAAGGGGTTTCTTTGTATTGAGGTCGATGAGGTCTTGAGCCATTTTTAGGTTCTGGTAGTTTCCTAAAAAAGTCATTTCGGTTTGTAGGACATCAAAAAGCTGTTTTTTGTAGATCTCTCTATTTTTCGGTGTCTCTGAAAGGAGGCGTACTAAGCTCCTGCGTTGAGCGGCTAAATTGGCAAAGGCGCTGGTGCTTTTGGTCGTACTGATTCTCTCGGTTGTGATCGGGGGCTGTAAAAGATTTGAGTTCGAAACTAAGAAGGCAGCTCCTCCTAAAAGGAGGAGTGCTGTCATAAAAAGAAGGGATTTCTTCATGCTGTTCCCTTAGTTAGGAGCGCCAAGGTAAGGGAAGACTGTGTCGCTAACGGTATCTGTTATCGCGACTCCGTCGGTCACGCCAGTAAGGCTCCCTGCAGCAAGCACGGAGTAGGAAACGTCCATCACATCATAAGATGGGGCCCGTCCTCCGCAGTCGTTGAGACCTGCGTCCACAGCTACGTTGGCTTCTGCGGCCAAATACTGGGTGCAGGTTGTCTGCGTGCCAACAACATAAAGTTGGTCATCAGCAAGAACCGTCGCCAAAAAAGTATAGCGGTCGTCTCCGGTAGCAAGTGTCGAAGTGTCGGTACCAGCGAGGTTTGTAAGGCCATTGTCTCCGCAAGCATTTCCATCACCACCTTCGTCAACTAAGGCGTCATATATCGCAAGGTGACCTTTGAAAGTCGCGATAAACTCTGAGCCTTGGCCGTAAGGCGTCGCATTGTAACTATCCTCTTCGGTGCCACGATTCGCATCCGCTGTAAAAGTGTTATTCAGCGCCGTATTAATCGCTGGACGACCCATGCGGTCGATTTGAACACTGGCCGCAACGCCAGTGGTGCCACTGCTGCTTCCACAGCCGGACACGTAGGCTACGGCGGAAAGAGCGACGGCGATAATTAACGATTGTCTATAGAATTTGATATTTTTCATTTTTAAATCTCCAAAGTAAAATTGATAGGTTCGTCTTTCAGTTAGTTACGTAGGGTGCTTCCAGAAACGCTATAGACCGGGCCGGCGCCAAACAGGGTCTGGTCCGCTTCGATGACGATAGAGAGCGTGTTTAGACTTGCAAAAAAATCTGAGGGCGCGGCTTCGCCGGCTAGGCCTCCGTTTCCTGCTTGTAGAGTCCCAACCAAAGCATTTCTAGTGGCATCGTCCAGCGTGGGGCAGCCTGCACCGTCAAAAGTTAGGTCGGGGGCGGCATCGCGAACGGTGGTTCGAACGACGTTAAAATTGTTAAGATCAAAAAAGAACGGATCACTTCTGAGTCCAGCAAAAATTTTGAAAGTACTGTCGGCGTTGCTAACTCCTGTCGTTGCGGTAGCATCAACATTAGTGACAAGAGCCGTTCCATTGATGTCGCAGGAAAGGTCTGTGTTACTCACAAACGTACACGTTACGGTCGCTTCCGTCTGAGTGGCTCCGTAGGATGCAGAGCTGTTGACATGCAACACATAGCTGGCGGCGGTTGAGAACGCGGAGCCCGTGGCTGCTAGTGGGTGGACGTTCATAATCAACGCTAATTTTCCGGCGGCTGGTACCCAAGCGTAAATATCTGTGATGTCCGTCGATGCGTCGGTCATGACGGCGGTACCATCTAGGTGATCCGCTGCCAGCGAATAATTGAAAACAAAAAGTAGTGGTAAAAAGAGAGTAATAAACTTCAAAGTAGCTCCTGTCTTATGGACTTCAAGTGAATGGTTAATTTCTTGTTCATTGAGTCTAAGGATTTAGGTTTTAAAGTCAATAGAAGGGAACCCTCGATATCGATCTCTGACTTGGAAGCTTTGTAAACGATCTAGAAAGTCTATTGAGAGGTCAAAGGTCTCAAAGGTCGAGGTTTTCACTGAATCTTAAATCGTGTTTTTTCTAAGGACAGTCCTGGTTTCTGTGGGCATTACCCAATCGTGTAGAGGAGACAGAAGGTCAGCCAGAGGCTCAACGGATAGCGCTTGTGGGACCGGCACTTCGCTGTTCACGAGTTTGACATATTCCTGCTACTTTTGGCTTAAAACACTATCTCCAGGGGGGTTGCCGCGATGGACCTGTCCGATTTGATGCGATTCCTTTTTTGATTTAAAGGCTTTAGAAAACTTTTGCTATCCTATAATAGGCACAAATTATAGCGGGACTCCCGTTAAGCCCTTTGCCTCCAAAATCTTATTTTCGTTTCTGGTCGGCGACTTCCTTGGAGGAGAGCTCAATGAGAAAACCTGTTTCCAAAAATTTTCTTGCAGTCGGGGCGCTCAATATTCTGTTGATGCTAGGTTGTGGGAATCTATTGGACTCAAGATCAGGTGGTTACGCGCTATCTTCTGATTCGCCCAATGAAGAGCAAGACGTTTTGCCGGTAACTGAAGCGCCCACTATAGTCGGTGCCGACGAGCTTCGTGGTAATAATTTAACTCTTCCTGGTATCGAAGTGGGTGACTCGACCTCGTACATAGTTCCCCAGAGCGATATGAATTTGCTGGTCATCTTCGAAAGCTACGATATCGACGCCTTTGACGAAGTTGGGATCTTTGCCGATGGAGCGCCTCTTGGCTTTCTACCTCAAGGGAATAGCAACAGTTTGTCGGGGGCTATCGAGGTTCTCTTGCCCGTGGGGACTCAAACTTTAGAATTTAGGCAAGACGTGAATCCAGATTTCCGTTGGGGCGTGGTTGTACGCTCTGCAAGCTGGGTTCAAGAGTAGAGCCTTCAGACCGATTCGTCGCTCGGCTCAATAAGTCTTCTGACAAACTTCCGATAGCGCGGAGCCTACACTCAGTTCATCTCTGAGCCGTGGACCTTTGTCTGACAGGGCTAGCGCCACTGACTTTGTTCAGCTTATAATGAAGTCATAGGAAACTTACAGAGAAATGGAATTTGATGATACGAAATCTTTTACTGTTAGCAGTCTTAGTCGGTGGATGTGAGAGCCTCAAAGGCATTCATTCTAAAAAAAGCACTTTCTCAGAGTCCGTCAAAATCACCAGGCTAAAAAAACAGGTCCCCGCCTCAGTAGATCTTGAATCTTGCGAACGATTTAAGGGAGAGTTCGTGACTAAAGAGGACGCCGGGCCTGCCGGAGGTTTTAGTAGCTCTTGCCTCGTTCGAGGGAGCAAAGGCAAAAAGAGAGACTTAAACTGTGAAGATGTCGGAGGCGAACCTGTACTGGAACAATCGATTGGATCTTCTAGCCCTCAGAGTCGAAGCTACTGCGCCATCGAGATTCCTGGCGAGCCCTTCTTTCGTGAAATGACCTGTAAGGACTACGGAGGCAGAGATCTCTCCTACACTGATGATGGGCCTGCCGGCGAAACGGTTTACAAGTGCGTCTTCGACGACAAAGCCAAAGTTCAAGAAGAGTCCGGTACCATCTAAAAACAAAGGTACCGAACAAAGGTACCTACCACCTTACCTCTCTATAGAGTTTGCTGAATTATGAGGAGGACAATCCCAACGATGGAGCCTCCAGCTACGACTCCCGCCGCTGTGCTCTCGCGGTTTTTCACAAAGCTGTCATAACCCTTAGAGCGCTTCTCTGGCGCTTTTCTTTCCAAGACCCAGTAAAGAAACGACCCTAAAAAGAACATCAACGTCGTTACGAAAGGCAAAATGAACGCGATTCCGAAAGCCACCGGATTGATTGGAAATTTGCCTTTGGTTTTTTTGATAGCCATTTCCATGACGACTCCACCAGCTAGCCCGATCAGTACGGCCCAGCGTGCCGACGGCTTGATCGCCGAGAGGCCGTTCGCCAAGACTTCGGCAACAGCTTTCCAAACAGTAGCACCCGGCATCGGAAACTTCTCTGTAGAGAACAAGGAGATATCGCCATTGAAAAGCAAATAAAAAACAGGAACAGCGACCAAACCGCCGGCAAAAATACCAATGATGTGACCGATTGCTTGGTGGCGGGGCTTTGCTCCAAGCATATAACCTGGCTTGATATCCATTAGCAGGTTACTAGCGTTGAGGGCGACCTCTGAGGTGATCCCCGCAGTCATTAAGTTTGTCCCCATGTTGCCCGGAGCTAAAATCGAGAAGGTCACCTGGGTCATCTTCCCGAGCGCAGAGCCAGGAGTGATCGCAGTGATCCCGGTAGACTTTACCGCCATAATACTGAAGACAAAAACCAACGGGATGGCGACAACTCCCAGCCAGTAGTCGATGCCAAACCAGTGATGGCCCATTAAAATAATGATGATTCCAAAAATTAAAATTCCAGCATAGGAGACTCTGTTTGGAAGTTCGATCTCCTTTAAAAGATCCGCCTGCTTTTTAGGTTTGTCTCTTTTCTTGCGAAAGAGATCTCTGAAGCCAGCAACCGTAGAGGGGGCAGAGAGAAAGGAATAGATTGAGGCTGAAGTCATCATTGAGGCACCCCCCCAAAGGGCCCACATCGTGATGTTCTTAAATCCGGTGCCTTCAATAACACCATTGTTGATCATAATTGGCGCGAGAATCATATAGTTTATGACGGCACCAAGAAGCATAGACCCCGTAGATCGAATACTCATGAGAGCGCCTGTACCCATCATGACGATAGAGGACTCCATTTGGATGGTAAGGTCCTTAAAAGGAATCCCCATTATGGTAGGTGTCACGAATTTATAGATAAATGAGTCCCAATACTCAGGAAGTCCCATAAACCCGATGCCTAGTTTTTCCAAAATAGGATGAGTTCGGAAAAACTCGATCAAAGCGGCTAATAAGGCTCCTGCTCCTAAGAGCTTCGCCTTGACCATGCCTTCTTCGGCATTTTCAGAATTGTGAAGACCGTCCATAACCACACCAGCGGCGTAGCCTTCCGGGAAGGGCAGTTGTTCGTCGTTGATGTAGCGCTTCTTTAGTGGGAACGCGAACAAGGCGCCGAGTATAGCAAGGACGACAATCCAAAAATAGACGTGCCACATGGGAACGACTTTTCCAGTGACCATCATATAAGCGGGAATCGAGGAAATGAGCGGGGCGGTCATATAGCCGGCACTGGTCGCGATAGACTGCATGGCGTTGTTCTCAAGAACAGTGATCTCTTTACCTATTCCAATTTTAGAAAGAATTCGAAAAGCGGCGAAAGAGAGAATCACTGAAGTGATCCCGACTCCCAAGGTCCAACCGGTTTTAATGCCAACGTATAAATTCGTGAGACTTAAAATAGAACCAATGAGAGCGCCAGTGACTGCAGATCGCAACGTAAGCTGAGGCATATCTCCGCGGTAGACGTTGTCCAGCCACCACTGATCCTTTTGCTCTAGAGTCCACTCTCGAACCTGTTGTTCGGTCAAATTTTTGATCGCCATAAAATTCTCCGCTAGCTGAATATAGACAAAATTGGAAAAGGAGGAGATTAGCGGCGGCGCGGAGCCAATGCAAGGAGGGAAAGCCTCAAAAACGGGCTTACAGGATCAAATTTTCTTCCATAAAGAGTCAAATTTAGGGTTCTGGGTGCCTCTCAGCCGGTCCCAGAACGTGAAGAAGAGGCCAAAATTGGTTTGAAACTGGGTGTGGTGCTGGGAGTGGTGGAGCCCACTGATCAGCCAGCGCCCGAGCCAGGACCAGGATCGGGGGATGAGTTCAAAACCGAGGTGGTTGATGACGGCCGTGACCGTCATAAAGGTGAGGTGAAAAATTAGGATTGCGGGGTGAACGGGGATGAGTATGACCAAGAGAGGCAGGGCCAAGGCCTCCAGCAGGGCCTCTAAAGGGTGAAACGAAAACGATGCCCAAGGTGAAGGCGTTAAGGAAGCATGATGAACATAGTGAATTTTTTTGTAAAACGGTCTTTGGTGCATTAAAACGTGGAGCCAATAAAAATAGGTATCGTGTAAAAGTAAAAGCATAAGCCACGACACTGGCAGGTACCAGTATCCGTAGGCATCAAAGGGAAGATAGATCTGTGTCCAACCCGACTGCCACAAGAGCCCAAGAACCACACCTGAGATAGCAAAAATTAAAGACGCCCACAGAGACCAAAAGATTTCAGGCTTCATGACCTCGGAGCCTGGCAACTTTCTATAAATCTGACGGCGACTGACCGAAGGCCACTTCCATTTGTAAAAAACCAGGTGAAACCCGCCGACTAAAATAAAAAAGCGAACCACGATAAAAAAACCAACGACCCCAAGGGCGGCTGTAAAAACCCATGGATCTGTGAGGTCAGCGGGGATGTAGTTTTCAATTTTTTCAAAATAATTGGCCATATCAGCAATTTATTCTGTAGGGGACCTCGGGCAAGTGGAAACTTCATGGGCAGATCCCCTAGAAGAGAATTTGCGGCTCAGATTTCAGTGAGGTCAGTGAAAGAGACGTGTCTCTAAAGGCTGTGGGCCTTTCTAGGAGCGACCGATAGGACGTGTCCATTTGCGTTCAGCATCTATTCTCATTCCCGATCGGACACAGTGTGACGCGTTATAAATGTGCTGGAAGGGCGGACAGTCATTGTAGCTTCAGAGTTAGCAGGGACGAGCCTAGCGCTGCATCGTCGCTTAAAAACTCGCTTGGTTTCCCTCAGAGCGTGATGGTAAAATCTTGCTTATGAATGACATGCCTCACGCTCCAGCGACATTGCGAAATCGTGAACCCATTGCCGACAAATTGGCATTTTACTGGGGTTCTAAAAAAAATAAAATTTTTGAAATTGGCTCAGGAACCGGTGAACATGGTGTGTTTTTCGGAGAACGTTTTTCGGATTTGACTTGGGTCTTTAGTGACCGGGAAGACAATCATCCAGGGATCGCCGCTTGGCTAAAGCATTCGGGGCGGTCAAATATGCAGGGCCCAGTAGCATTCTCTATGGGTAAAGACAGTGTTGCGGAGCCAGAGATTACGGGCGTCTACACAGCAAACACGTTTCATATCGCGGCTTGGGATGAAGTTTGCGTGGGTATCGAAAGGGTAGGAGAGGCGCTTTCGCTGGGCCAACTCTTTATCATCTACGGACCTTTCAACTATCAAGGAAAGTTTACTTCCGAGTCTAATAGAGATTTCGATGAAAGCTTAAAAGCTAACGATTCAAAAATGGGAATTCGTGACTTCGAAGAGGTGCGTGCAGTAATGAAGTCGGCGGGCCTCGATCTGAAGCACGACCATGAAATGCCCGCGAATAATCGCCTTTTGGTTTTTGAGAAAATTTAAATCGATTTGATATTGAGTTTATGAATCGCCTGCTGAATATCTTTGACCCGAGCGCTCTTTGATTGGGTTCGGTCCGCTAGTTTCTTCGCTTTTTTAAGGGCTCGCCTAGCCTTGCGAGGTTCACCGGCCACATTTAAAAATCGAGAGTACTCTAAGTAAGCTTCAAAAAGCGGATCCATTTTTTCATCAGCGGAGGTCAGGAGGCCGCCCTTTGAGAGTGCCGCTTTTTCAGCCTCTTCAATAGATTTTAGAAAGTAGTACTGAGCCTGAAGATTTGAAGCTTTATCTTTTTTGAGGGAAAGAGCTTTTCCGGCGCTACCAATCGCAGATGATGCGTACCCATCAAAGCCTAAAAATTTAGCCAGGTGATAGAGTCTCTCTAGAGAGTTCACAGCGTTAGCAATGGATTTTTGTGAAGGAGCTACGTAGTTCTTAGAGGCTGGATTCGCTCGGACCACCGGCATGACTGTGCTCATTTGAACGCCAAACCAGAGAACTACAATTGTTCCTGCGAGAGAAAGGCCTACGGCTATTCCTGAATAGAATTTCTTTTGATTGGTCAAGCTGCTCCCCCTTACAAAACTCTATCGGTCCATAGAAAGCTTCCATTGAGTCGAAAATCAAGACGGGTGTCTCAAGCTGAGGCGCCCGACCTGTGGGACTGGGTTTCCGACGTCGGATAGCAAGGCCTTAAGCAAGTCGCCGAGTATATCGACACTTCTTGGAAAGGTGGAGCCTAGGTGCTCGTTTGTGAGCTCCACCAAGATTGAGACTCTAAGGGCAGCTTTTTCCGCCAGAAACTTTAACGGCCGCACGCATCGCAAGGTAGCGCGAACTGCTCTGATTTGTATCCAAGTTGTTTCCAGACTGTACCAAGGTTGATGAGCCTGTTGTTTGACAGGTGTTTGTCGGAGAGTAGAGAAAATTACGACCGTCCCAACGATAGACGGTACCGCTTATGAGACCCGAGGCGCTTGTTGTCGGCGTCGAGGTCGCTGGGCTGCTTGAGGTTCCTGAGTTGATCTGAATATTTGAAGGGCAGTTGCCAATCGTTTTTCCAGAGATCTCAGAGCGTAGAGCAAGGTAGTTGGCGCTAGTACGGTTGCCATCCAAGTTGTTGGCCGCGGGAACGTCACTGGTATTGCCAGTGTACTTGCAGACATTGCCAGGACGATAAACCCAGTTCCTGCCGTCCCAACGGTAGAGAGAACCATTAACAAGTCCGGCGGCTTGGCTTCCTTTTGTAGAGGGCGTGCTATCCGATTGACCAGTGTTCACAGCTCCTCGATTGAAGACTCTCATGAGAGCGTCGTAATAACGTTGTCCCATTATGCGATAGCCTCGCCCTCCAAAGTGCGCGCAACTTCCATCACCACACGGATATTGAGGGGGCGTGATGTCATTCATGTTAACGTAATCGGCATAGGAAAACGTGCTTGCCATATTTCTATAGACATTGTCCACAGCAATTTCTTGGGCACTGGGGTTGGAATAATCTCTACGGCTGTCTTTACCTTGGGACATGGTGGCCCCGAGAAAAGGGACATCCGAGTTGACTCCACGAGCTACGGCTCCGCGACGATCCTGTTGGATTCGGCTGCGGAAGGCATCCACTAGGCGCCTCACGTTTTCAGGATAAAGCCTGGTGCACTCATTATTATAGGAATCGTGTCGTCCCTGATTCCATAGAATCCCACGAAGAATCCCTCCGGTCTGCTGAATCGTATAGTTCGCTCTTATAACAGCGCGATCAAAAAGACCAGTACCGCCGAATTCGCTCTCCGAACGCTGGTTGGGATTCCAGGATCGATTGAGGTCCGTAGAGTGTTTGCAAAACCCAGTGCCTCCCCAAGCCGCCGGCACCAAAATAACATCATTCTCAGTCAAGTTCGCGGCTCGCTTAGCAAACGAAAGACCAGGACCGATTGAGGTGTCGGTCTTCACCGTATTGCCGTTAAGCAGAGGAGCGTGGATTGGGTCCGACGCTCGAATAAAGCTGGGAGAGGCCAGAGAAGTCGAGAGACTACGGTAGGCCGCTAAGCTTGGGTAGCGACTGTCCGTATCGTAGTTGACGTTCAACTGCTGAACTCTCGGATGGGGAGAATCCAGAGGAGCGTATTTCGCGTCCTCAGGGTTGCTTACCATATCGGCTTTCAAACTCGAACCCACCATATTGCTCTGACCAACTAACAGGTAGATATCGGGAGCATCCACGGGAACAACTTGAATCGTAACGCTCTTCTCAGATGAAGTCTGCCCGGTATCGGCTCGCACAATGAAAGAGCGACTGTGGGTTTTTAGTGGACGGTTAGCAATAGCTAGCCTGAAGGACATCTGAGTGGTGGATTGACCAGCCGAAAGATTCGGACTCGACAGTTCGTAATCCATAAAAGCCATATCCTCAGGCTGGGCCGGCCGGATCGACAAGTTGATCGCAGAGTTGTTCTCAGGGCCTCGGCTGATAGTTACTGGAACCTGCAAGGTCGCGCCACCCTCTATGATCTGGAGACCACTAGGAAAGTTTTGCAATTCAATATTTGCGCCTCTCGCAGCAGAAGCCGCGACTTCTCCACCCTCTTCAACTGCGGTTCCGCTTTCCGTGTTGTCCAACGCTTCTAAGCCTTGTCCACAATTTTGAAAAACAAACAGCATCGCGACAGATGATACGAGAAAAAATGCGACTAATGCGTAGGCTTTCTTCATGACAACTCCTCAAAGTATATAATAAATTTTACTTAACTATCCTTCGACTTTCAACGAGAAGGGGTTCGTTGGTCGGTGAAGATGGTTCAGAAATTGCGCTTCTGGACTTCAGTCCTTTTTCGATGACTGCCTTGAGGCGTACTCGCAGCACCGGAGCAAATTATAAGATTCTGCTAACGGGGTCATAGTGGTTTTTGAAGCCGGCATGATTTTTCTGAGCCCATGACGTTCGCTTTTGTAATTTCTTCCTGCAGGCAGTGAAGACCGAACCGCCTGATAATACTTGGTTTTTTCAGCATGTCATCGACAAGCTTGGGCTATTGGTAGATTTGAGGAAGCGGAGTCGTGAAATTATTTTTAAGTTAAAGACACTTTTCTAGATTTCACCAGCGCTGTGCTACAACCTAAAAACCCCATGAAGATAACGTTAGTAATTCGTTTTTTTGTTTTCTCCTTTGTATTTGCTATTCAGGCTCAGGCGGCAGCAACCAAGGTCGTGAGTTGCCCCCTCGATAGTATGGGCCAAATAGCCGAAACCCCGAAAAATCCGAGAGAGATATGGCTGGCCTTCGCGAGGGCTACAACAGCGAATTCAGATTTCAAGTACCTTTCTGATCTCATTCTAAGGCCATACAGTGAGGCTATAAGATGGGAGCTAGTGCGTACGGCGAAGACCTATCGCCGTACCATTTTTGACCGCCTTGTCGCTTCTGGGCAAGCTCCTGCCGCAGCCGCAAAGCTCTCGCAGACGGCTTACGCTCGCAGATTGGTTGAGAGCCTCTTTGAGGCGAAAACGCAATTGCGAAACGTAGACTCCAGGCTCCTTGGGAAGAGAAAAGTCTTGGTAGATTCGGAGAGGTCCTACCCAGAAGCTCCTTTTACGGAACTCGGACCTATGTTTGGTGACTTAGAGGCGACCTGGCCGACTCTGATAAAACGAACTGTATCGCTGGAGGGCGGTAGCTTGCTTCCAGCCCCTTACCCGACCCTTATTGCTGGGGGGCGCTTCCGGGAGTCCTATTATTGGGATTCTTTTTTCGGATCCTTCGGTTTATTCCTCACCGGGCGAGGGAACATCGCTCTGTTTCAGTTTAAAAATTTTGTAAACGGAATTCAGAGAGATGGTTTTATTCGTAACGGAGGTCGCGACTACTACACCCGAAGCCAGCCACCGGTTGCGAGCCTTCTCGCCCGTAAAATTTATCAAGAGAGTCGCGAGTCTCCGTTAGCTCAGCGCCAAGCCACTGAAGAATATCTTTTAGGTGAGGGCTTGGAAGCTCTGGAAAAAGACTACAATGGCTTTTGGATGACTCATCGTTTGGATGAAAACACCGGGTTGAATTTTTATGGCGATCGGCTGAATACAAGACGTCCCGAAGAGCATTCCAATGATCGTAAAAAACAGCTTGCTCGGACTCTTCTCGATGAGAGGGCCGAGGCGGAATCAGGACAAGATTTCTCGAACCTCTGGCAAGGGGAAGCGAACCGGACAATTCCTGTTCAACTCAATGCCTTTTTGTACGCCTACGAAAGAGATCTATCGTGGCTGTACAGTCTCAAAGCCCGCGATTCTAAAGTAGAAAGTGAGACGGCGGCATTTTTAGCTCTCTCTCGAGATTATAAAAATAAGAGTGCGCTGAGAAAAATGAGAATGGACACCTTTATGAGGACCCCTGAAGGTCTTTACGGCTTTGTAAATCGAAATGACCTCAGCCTTCGGCCGGGACTCTCGGGGGAGGTCTTTTCATTACTTTTCGTAAATGCTCTGACTCCGAATCAGGCCGACCAGTTTATACCAGCGGCTTTGCAAGCCTTGGAAATGGATGGTGGAATAGCCGCCTCATCGCTCTTCGACTCTCCGAAGCAGTGGGACGGAGCCAATGGATGGGCCCCTTTTCAAATCATGGCGATTCAGGGCCTCCTTAACTATGGACGCGTTGAGGAGGCTGAAAGACTTGCCCGAAAGTGGTTAAAAACGGGTCTTAATATTTACCAGAAAACAGGCCAATTCTATGAGCGCTCCGATGTTTCAACTATGGGGCTGCCCCAGAGAGACTCTACCAAGTACCCGAACCAAGTAGGATTTCTCTGGCAGAATAGCTCTTTAATCTTTGCTCTTTCTGTTCTCGGTTTCAATTTTGTAGCCGATGAGAGTCTGTAAGTAGGCTCGTCCCTTAGCTAGAAATCGGAATTCTTAAAGGGTTAACCACTTCAAAAAGGAGCTCTTCGTAAGGGAGTCGAACCGGCAATGACCCGAGCTTCCTGGCGTCGACATCGATCCCTAGTCTTTGTTTCTCGTGCTCAGAACGTGTTGTAAGTTCCTCTTCAAGAGCTTTATCAATTTGGCGGTTCTCACTTTCAATGAAGCTCTTAACTTCATCCGGCCTAGGGTATTTGCAGAGCGCCCCAGCATGGAGCGCCATGGTGGCCATAATCAGGACATCATCTTCATCCGCCGCGACGGTCCTGTGCCTCAAGTCTTTTGTAAGCTTTTTAATTCCTCTGCCAACAACTCCACGCTCTAAATCACTTGCGACCTGGCCTACGATTTTTGGTTGGAATTTCTTCTCAACGTCGGATGCACCAAGTAAATAGAGCCCGCCGTATCCTGCCAGAGCGCTGCCAAATATTAGAGCTACAGGCGCGGTCCCACCAGTTAAGAGTGTGAGTCCTGCGAGTGAAAAACCACCGCCGGCAAGCCTATAGTCTCCAATCGCACCCTCAAAACTTTTATAGAGTTCGAGACAGTCACCAGGAGGTACAGCGACATCAGAAGCCTCGGCAACTTTTAAGCTGGGAAAAAGTATGAGTAAAGTCGAGATGATCAAAATAGTGTTCTTAAACAAACCGTCGCTCTTTGCTATGGAGTTTGTACCTTTTAAATGGGAGGAAATGAGTAAAAACGATTTCGCTTATAAAAAATTCGGTGCTGTTGAAAACTTTACTTACCTCCAACGCCAGATTAGAAACCGAGGACGTCAATCTGTTGATAGGTTCGACTCTCACAAATTAGGACTAGGAATGCCCAGGCTGTTGCAATATGAGACCTCAAATTAAAATAGTAGGTCCCTCTTTAAAAAGACTCTCTTGAGGAACCCTCGACCTGTTAAACTAATGAGGTCTCGGGGGAGGAAATTTGAAAATAAAATTCTTTTACACAATCATGGCTTCGGTCTTGCTTCTTATTGGTTTTCAAAACTGCGGATCAGCCGGTGGCGAAAAGGTCGAGGACTCAACGAGCACCAATGCAGAATCCGGCCTTGATCAGGTCGACGGTGAAAGTACGCTGAGCCAGGATGAAAACACTGACCAATATTTTTCTCTACCTGTCGGTAGCCCTCCTGCGAGTACCGCCTCGTGCAATATAGCGGAGTTGGATATGCGTTGGCCTTTGAGCGGCGAGCGCGGTGAGGGCTGGGAGATCGGGCGCTACTTCGATATGACGGATGGGCCCGGCGTATCAGATTATAGTGGTGGAGCGCGAACGTCCGAAGGCTTCCCCGGAATCCGTATTGATACATCTTTCATGACCTTCAATGGCAACGGTCTTTTAGCTTATGCTGCAGATGCCGGTCGTGTGGTGGGCCTAAAAATGGATGCTGAAGATCGTATCGTATCGTCCGTCAACGAGTGCACTCCTGAAAATTCTGAGTCCAACTATCTCATTATCGAGCACGCTAACGGTTATAAAACAGTCTATTACAAAATTCGTAAAGGGACATCAAGCCTTCAAGTTGGGGACATGGTTGCGAAGGGCGCTGCTCTAGGCGAAATTTCCAGCAACGGCTGCTCGTTTAGACCGGGCCTTCAATTCGAAGTTCGAAACTGCGAGAATGAACCCGTACCAATTATGGCAAACCGAGAAGCCTTGTTTAATACGCCGGTGCCAGCCTACGATGTGCCGAGACTCCAAATTGCCCACAGTGCTTTCAACGGCCTAGGTTCCATCTCCTTTCGAGAGTTCCAGCTCATAGCTCAGGAACCAGAGACGGTGAAAGCGGGGCCTGAAATCTTTGGGCAACACATTCACATCTACAATGTCGAGGCGGGTGACTTTATGAGATGTACTATAAAAGATCCAACGGACCGAGTCGTGCGAACGACCGTTATTGAGCCGACACAAGACTACTTTTCTTCTTTTTGGAGATGTCACTTCGACATGAATCAGTTGAGTGGTAACTATACTTTCGAATGGAAGATCAATAGCCAAGTTATTATCAAGCGTCCGATGACCGTCGTCCGCTAGAGCAGCTCCAAAGCTTCATATCGCCCCTCGCCTGGAACTCGAGTCGTGGGGCCTCCTCACTAAGTTCGCGGAATCTTAATCAATTTTCACAACCCCTACTGAGTTTTCGAGACGGTGTCGAAATCACAGGGAGGATTGAAATAATGAAGGATTAGGGTATAAAAGAAGTCTCCTGGGGAGGGGACAATCATGGCGAAAATTTTTTTGAAGTTCTTCGGCGGTGCAATTTTAGTATCGGCGCTATTAGCTTGCAACGCTGTTCACGTGGATGGTGTCGTCACTGAGGAGCCTCCCCCGGAACAGTCTATCGAAGAGGTCCTTGCCAAGCCAGAGCAGATCACTTTTGAAACTGTAAAAACTTACGTGCTCGGTCCGGCTTGCCTCCGCTGCCATAGTGGCGGTCGCCTTGAGGGTAGCATTGATCTCTCCACCCACGAGGCCGTTATTACGGGAGGTGCGAACTCGAGGCCGTCGGTAGTTCCGTTTTCTACGGAGCGTAGCCTGTTGTACAAAACTCTCAATGCGACCGGGAGACAGCAGATGCCTCCAGTAGGACAAATGCCACAGTTGAGTGAACAGCAAAAGTTTATGGTTTCCTTGTGGATAAGAGGGGGAGCTATAAAGGTTGCTGATGCGGGCGCCGGGAGTCCTGGAGACCCCGTAAATTCTGAACCGCCTCCAGCCCCACTGACTCTGAAAGAAGAGTTAGAGCCTTATTTTTTAAATCCTGAGACTATTGATTACAACGCGGTGAATGCTTACGTTTTTAGTGAGAGCTGTAATGAGTGTCATTCCGATAACGGAAGTAAGCCCGACGATGATGCTATCGACTTTGGCGCAGATCTAACGACCTATAAAAGTCTGATTAACAATCCACTCGTTGATGCCATAAAGATCGGAGAGCCTACTGAAAGTAATTTGTTTGTTTCTGTGGCGAACCAAGAAATGCCGGCTGCGCGTGATGGTTATGATCCCGTTGACGCTTATAAAGTAAAGCTTTTGCGCTTGTGGATTCTAAATTGTGCTATTGAGATGGTGCCGGCACCAGAGAACGACCAGCTCTTCGAAGATCCGAGAGACCCTGAACACGTGCGAGACTGCTCACCTCCGGAGCATGAGCCGGCTCCCGCTCCAGAACCCGCCGACTAGTCTTGCTGGTCCGAGAAATGTTCTGAAGAGTTTTGAAGAGAAACATCAAGAATCGAAGGGTCTCAGCAAGCCAGACGGGGAGGCAAATCCTCGGAGCCACCGCTTCTTTTAGAGACCCTGATAGGCCCCTGCATCCGCTCTAGGCCGCCTTTGTCGCATTTTGAGACGCCCGACTGTCGATGACAATTTTAGGCACTCATACACTTTTCAGGCCTCAGCGCATTTTAAACGCCTTTTCAGCTGGTACCGCAATTGCTCATTAGAAGGATATGAAACTAATGGAGGAATACGGTGATTAAAACTCTTTCGCTATCAATTTTTTGCGTAATGGCCCTAGCATTTTCGGCTTTAATAGGCTGTTCAGAAGATGTAGGCTTTACTGGTGCCAACGGCGCAGCCAGTGCTGTAGACGCGGCGGCCCCCAGTGTGAAGTCGAAAACGGAAAACTTTTCGGCCCTTGGCAATCAGCTTGGCGCTGCCGATCTCGTTTGGATGATCGATAACTCTGGCTCCATGAATGAAGAAGCCGCTCATGTGCGAGCGAACCTCGCAGCTTTTACTCAATATGTGGACGGACGGGCTGATATCAAAATGGCCGTAATTTCAAACAAGAGAAGTTCCAAAAATGGAGTTGAACTGCCTTCGGGATTAGATCCAGAGCGCTTTGTGCATATCGACCAAGAAGTGGGAAGCCGAAATAGTTTGAACCTCTTGGATCATTACTTGAACTCTACTCTTTCCACTTTTCTGAGACCAGATGTAGATAAAGTTTTCGTGATTGTTACCGACGACAACTCCAATATGTCGCCTGAGGATTTTAAAGCAAGATTTCATCAGCTCTATCCTAATGTGGGTTTCAGTCTTCATGGTTTTATTGCATTTAAAAAAAGCACAAGTCCTTGTGGCTATGAACAAGGAACTGTTTACGAAACTCTGGCCGCCGATACAGGAAGCCTTTTCAATATTTGCGAACTCGATTGGACAGATCAGTTTTCGAAACTTGCCGAGAGTGTTGTAGCTCAAGTGCGTACAAGCTTCAAGCTCGACTCCAGCGTGAAGGCAGATGAGATTTCTAGCGTTATTGTAAACGGACAAACTGTGCCGGCCGCAAAATATGAAATGACAGGTAATCTTTTGAGCATCAACAACGCTGTATTACAGGGTGCTGATAGCTTTTCTATTCAAGTGACCTATACCTATAGTGAGCTCTAGGTTCGAGTCTAGGCTCAACCTTAAGTTCAACAGCTCGTTCAACAGCAAGTTCGACCCTAGGCGCTAAACGCCGTCCATACCCCAGGACGGCCTAAAGCAAAATCTACAGCGATACATGCAGTAAAGCCATGCTTGAAAGTTCGGCACGAGTCTGCCAAATTGGACCCTCACCGCATTGGGAGGGTTCATGTCCGAAACCGAAAAATCTTATCCAGTACCATCTGGAATTGCAAAAAATGCTTTGATCGATAATCTAAAATATCAGGAGATGTACAAACAGTCCCTGGAGAACTCGGTAGAGTTTTGGGGCTCACAAGCGAAGCGTTTAGATTGGTTTGAGCCGTGGAAGCAGGTGAAAAACACCTCTTTCCAAAGACCTGTATCCATTGAGTGGTACACTGGTGGTAAGCTCAACGTGTCTCACAACTGTATAGATCGGCACCTGCCGCAAAAATCTAACGATACGGCTTTCTTCTGGGAGCCTGACGATCCTCAGGAGACCTCTCTAAAAATTACCTACGGACAGCTTCATGAAAAGGTTTGTCGACTGGCCAATGCTCTAAAGGCCCGAGGTATCAAGAAAGGCGATAGAGTGACAATCTATATGCCGATGATTCCCGAAGCAACTTACGCCATGCTCGCCTGTGCGCGAATCGGCGCGATTCACTCGGTCGTCTTTGGTGGTTTTTCGCCAGACGCTCTTGCAGGTCGTATCACTGACTGCGATAGTAACTGTATTATTACCGCCGATGAAGGTCGTCGCGCTGGTAAGCTCATTCCTTTAAAAGATAACGTCGATGCTGCTGTTGCAAAGACTTCAAGTATCGAAACTGTGTTCGTAGTGAAGCACACCGGGGGGGCGGTGAGTTGGGACGATAAAGTCGATGTCTGGTACTCAGAGGCCATCCAAGAAGCAGAAGCGTTCTGCGCACCTGAACCTATGGATGCCGAAGATCCGCTCTTTGTTCTTTACACC
Source organism: Prasiola linearis (assembly GCA_032356305.1). Classification (NCBI taxonomy): domain Eukaryota; kingdom Viridiplantae; phylum Chlorophyta; class Trebouxiophyceae; order Prasiolales; family Prasiolaceae; genus Prasiola; species Prasiola linearis. The sequence continues at coordinate 8,891 of JAULKR010148854.1, read as the reverse complement.
TCGGGCTCAACGGGTAAACCCAAAGGCGTTGTTCACACTACCGGCGGTTATTTGGTATATGCCTCGATGACTCACGAGTTTGTTTTTGATCACAAGCCGGGAGACGTTTACTGGTGCACGGCCGATGTGGGTTGGGTCACGGGACATTCGTATATCGTTTACGGCCCTCTCGCCAATGGTGCAACCAGTGTCCTCTTTGAGGGTGTGCCCACTTACCCCGATTGTTCCAGGCACTGGCAGATCGTGGACAAATATAAAGTCTCTATTTATTACACGGCTCCCACAGCCATTCGCGCGCTGATGTGTCAGGGGACGAGTCCCTTGCAGTCCACCTCGCGAGAGAGTTTGCGTATTCTCGGTACCGTAGGAGAGCCTATCAATCCCGAAGCTTGGGAATGGTATTATAATGAAGTGGGCGAGCAGCGCTGCCCCATCGTGGATACATGGTGGCAAACCGAAACCGGGGGAATCCTCATCACGCCCCTGCCCGGAGCCACTGCGCTCAAACCGGGCTCCGCCTCAAAACCTTTCTTTGGTATCCAGCCAGAGTTAGTCGACGACAAAGGCAAAGTTCTCATTGGTGAAGCTCAGGGGAACTTGTGCATCACAGAGTCATGGCCAGGACAGATGAGAACCGTCTATAAAGATCACGATCGTTTTGAGCAGACCTACTTTTCAACCTATCCTGGTAAGTATTTCACCGGTGATGGTTGCCGCAGGGACAGTGACGGCTACTATTGGATTACGGGTCGGGTGGACGATGTTCTTAATGTTTCGGGCCACAGGTTAGGCACCGCTGAAATCGAAAGTGCATTAGGGTCTCACCCCGCCGTCGCAGAATCGGCAGTCGTTGGTTTTCCCCATGATATTAAAGGCCAAGGGATTTACGCCTACGTCACAATCAACAGTGACCAGGTGGGGACCGACGCCCTGAAAAAAGACTTAGTCCAATGGGTACGCAAAGAGATCGGGCCTATTGCAAGCATTGATCAAATTCAGTGGGCACCGGCCTTACCAAAAACACGCTCCGGAAAAATCATGCGACGCATTTTAAGAAAAGTGGCGGAAAACGATTACGATAATTTAGGGGATGTATCGACTTTGGCCGATCCGCAGGTTGTGGAACAACTTGTGGAAAACCGAGTTTGATTTTAAGAATTAAGATCAAACTCGTCCTGAGCGAACGCGAAGGACTTCCGAGGACTCTAGCAAGTCCCCAGTCGTCGGCAGAGCGTTCCTTACTCTACGTATTGAATCAGCGCCTGAAACTCAAGGCCCGTATGTTCGCAGTCCATGGGGTCATTGTCGCCGATCGTCGTCATTTGAAAGTACTGACCACTCAGAGGTGTTCCGTTGCCGACAGCGCCTAGAACATGCTCTCGGCCCAGACCAATTTGAATTTTACCTTCTTCGTCAGAACGGGGAAAGTTACACACGTTGGACTCACCATTGACTATGGGGCAGTAGATCGTTTCCTTGTCGGTATCCCACCTTGTGCCTGCGATGGTTTCCCAGTCATAGTTGAGCAAGCCATTGGGCTCAACTTCAAGAATTTCTGTGAAGTCATAAGACGCAGCAAGAATCGTTCTGTTCAAAGAAAGCGCAAAGTGATCATCGTAAAGAAAGTCTTGATCCGGAAAATCGAGCTCCAAATTGCAAGGGACTGCGCCCTCAGGGATCTCAAGAGCCACGCGCTGTTCGATGCGGGCTTGAAAGAAGTAATTCGCCGGGTCTAGGTTTCCATTCTCACCCCATTGGCAAGTCATCCCAGGTGGGGCAAATTTTACCGTTTGAACCTTTTCCTTCTTCACGCGGCTGTTGCAGAGAAGTTCGACTTGTTCGCGAGTGGTCTCGATCTCTTGCTGATCGTTCACACTGCCGATTCCAGCGAGATATTCCAAGGCAGGAGTCTCGGCACTAGGAGCTTCGTCGTTGGCCAAAAGACCAGTGAAGTTCCCTTCCACGTCATATTTAGCCTGGCACCCAAGAGTGAAAATTGCTGTCGTAAGTAGAGAAATTTTTAGGAATGTCGTCATTTTTACCTCCACAAGACTTTCGACAGATTTTGAGAGAACCTTTAGGTTTCTATGAGCAATTTTAAATATTTATCGTCCTAGACCTGTTACCTGGTTGGACGAAAAATAGAGGTTACAGATCATTGTAAAGAAGTTACCCTATATAGGTTAAAAATGCTGGAGGATGCATCATGATGTTACGACACTTGTTAATTACTACACTGGCTTCATTTTTAGTTTTTGGATGTTCGTCTAAGTCGAAAGACGGTGACGGGGGGAGTGTGGAAATCGCTCAGCTTGGTAGCGGCTATGAATACTACAAAGATGGTAACGGCATTATCGTCGGCCCCCAGCCTTCGGCCGAAGATATTAAAGAATTCAAGTCGGACGGTGATGTTGCCATCATCATTAACGTGCGTTCAAAAAAAGAAAATCGGAAGGTAAAGTTTAGCCCAAAGACGGTAGCGAAATCCGTAGGCATCAAATATTACCAAATTCCTTTGATGAAAAACAGAACGCCGAACAAAGCTGCGGCCGAGAAAATTTCTCAGATCGTAAAAAAAGCCGGCGGCAAACAAGTGTTGGTTTACTGCTCCTCAGGGAACAGGGCTGCAGCCTGGTACGGAATACACAAAGCAATGGGCGGTGAAACAACAACGAACCAGGCTGTGAACGCGGCAGTAGGCATGGGGCTCAACAACCGACAACTCAAGACCATGCTTACAGGTTTCCTAGCTTCTAGCGGTCTGACGACCACTGACAATCTATCCGATATGGCGGAGGGCGCCGAAGAAGACGCTGGTCAAATGATGGATAGCGCTGAAGGTAAGATGGATGATGCCTCAGGGGCTATGGAAGAGGGCGCTGCAGATATGAAAAAACAAGGCGAAGAGACAATGGATAGCGTTGAAGAGAGTCTCGAGCCTGAGGATAGTTTAGACTCACTGGAATAATACAGAATAAACGAGTTATTTTAGGTATTTAGAGAATCGGCTCCTGCGACTAGGGGCCTTTTTTTGGCCTCCTGCATACGATAAGGGGGCAGAGCAATAGTCTAGTCCTATCGCTTTATAGAAAATTATGATTTGAAACTATTGAACTTCTCCTTTACCTTACCTGACTATATACAAACCCTAGTAAACTAAAACCTCTTAAAGGAGATGCATCTATGGCATTAAAAGATCAAACTGGAAAAACAATTCCAAAAGTAACGTTTAAAGTTCGTGAAGGTCACGAATGGAAAACAAAAACTACCGACGACTATTTCAAAGGTAAAAAAGTTGTCTTGTTCGCACTCCCTGGAGCTTACACTCCAACATGCTCGTCAACTCACCTTCCTCGTTACAACGAACTTCACAGCGCGTTTACCGAAAAAGGAATCGACGATGTGATTTGTCTCTCTGTAAACGACACATTTGTAATGAACGAATGGCAGCGTGACCAAAACGCGGAAGACATCACAATGCTTCCTGACGGTAACGGCGAGTTGAGTGAGGCCCTAGGAATGCTTGTCGATAAATCTGCAATCGGTTTTGGCAAGCGCACTTGGCGTTACTCAATGCTCGTTAACGATGGAAAAATCGAAAAGATGTTTGTCGAGCCTGAAGAAGACGGCGACCCCTTTGGCCAATCTACCGCCGAAACAATGTTGAAGCACCTAGGTGCTGAGATTCCAAAGTCTATTGCGGTCTTCACACGTCCTGGTTGTGAGCACTGTGCTGACGCTAAGGCGATGCTTGAAAAAAGCAATATGCCTTACGAAGAGCACGTCCTTGGTTGGGATTACTCTGTGAAAACATTGGTAGCACTCAGTGGCTCAACGACTGTGCCACAGATTTTTATGAACGGTGAGCGCATCGGCGGAGCCGACAAGTTGAAAGAGTTAATGAAGTAGAGACCTTTGGTCTTCACTTTTGTTTAGCGAAACCTAGTAATGGAACGCCGTATTCGCAGGTCTTGTGAATACGGCTTTTTTTTAGCTAAAAATTTTGAAAGGACGAAACCTGCCATGCCCACACTCACCCAGCTCCAATACCTAGTGGCCGTGGACAGAGAGAAACACTTTGGTAGGGCTGCCAAGGCTTGCAATGTTTCTCAGCCGTCGCTATCGGCCCAAGTCCAAAAAGTCGAAGATATTTTAAACTTCGTCATCTTTGATCGCTCCAAACAACCGATCGTGACGACGGCTCTTGGTCTCCAATTTATCCAGCAGGCAAAAGTGGTCTTAAGAGAGCATACCCGGTTGCTCGATCTTTCCGGTGAGGGCCAGAGCCTTTCAGGAACTTTTCAGCTGGGAGTGATCCCAACACTGTCGCCCTCGGTGATTCCACTGTTTGTGCAAAGCTTTTCGCAAAAGTACCCGGACGTGGATCTAAAAATTACAGAGTGCCAGACCAAAGATATAATTAAGCTTTTGTACGACGACGACTTGGACGGCGGCCTTCTGGTGACGCCGCTTTACGATGATCAAATTATTGAAAAGCCCCTTTTCTACGAACCCTTTTCTGTCTTCGCTTCAAATAAGCACAAGTACGCGGGCTTGAGTGAAATTTCTGAAAACGATTTAAGCCAAGATGATATTTGGCTTTTGACAGAAGGACATTGTTTTAGGGACCAGGTCCTTAGGCTCTGCGGTGGCGAGCCCGGCAGAGGTGTTTTAAAAAACGTAGATCTTGAAAGTGGAAGTTTGGAAACTATCGTCAACTTGATCCGCCTTGGTAAGGGCTATACTTTATTACCCAGCTTGGCGACCAACAACCTCAGTCCCGCCGAAAGGCAACATCAGCTGATTCCGTTTGCTGAGCCTGTACCCACCAGAGAAGTGAGCCTTGTTCACAGTCGTGAATTTTTAAAAGAGGCGATAATTAAGGCTCTCATCGGAGAGATTAAAAGCAACATTCCAAGTGGGCTTTTAACCACACAGAATCCAAAAAATTCAATTATCGATATTTAATATTTCGTAGTGAAATCTCAATAATTTGGAGAGTCGCAACCTAAGCGGCTTTGGCGCTTTTTTTAAGATTGTGTTGAGAATTCTATATCAATTATAGTGGGGCGAGTTTTTAACCTACAAAGGAGAATTGCCAATGTTGTCAAAAAAGTTAGGCCTCAAAGTTATCGCTCTCGTTGGGTTAGGGCTGATCACAAACTGTGCTCATCATCGTGACGTCAGACCTGGAGCTGAAGGTATCCATCGCGTTGTCATCCAAACTGACAACACCGAAACCGGTAGCCAAAACGCGATCAAACAGGCCGGTCATTACTGCAGTAGTAAAAAGAAAGAAGCGGCCTTTTTAAATGAGTCTCAGGATTACACTGGGGACATGAATGAGCAGGATTATAAAAACGCTAAGCGCATGACAAAAGTTGCAAAAACTGTGGGCGGAGCCGTTTGGGTGTTTGGAGGAAAGCGTGAGTCGGACTTGGGCGGACTCGTGGGCCTAGGCGGGCAAGCCGGGGACGCCGCCTTAGGCAAAGGATACACAGTGGAGATGCGCTTTAAGTGCCAATAGAGGTCTCTGCCCTTTACTAGATCCTTTCTCTTTTTAATCTGAGAGTGTCAAAGTCGTACGTCATCCTCACATGGGTGACACGCTCACACATGTCACTTTGAGCCGCCTTATTTCTCCGTCGTCCTGAGCCGTCTAATCTTCCGTCTTCCTGAGGCAGCGCCGAAGGACCTCTTTTAGCTCCGCAAGTGGTGAGCTCTGGTTTGTATCCGAAGTCCTCTGAAGACTTTGACACAAGTCCCTCACTATCAAAACTTTAGACAAGTCTTACTTGTTTTCAACCCCTCTGCTAAAAGACCTGGATTTCGAGTACCTTGGTGGGCATGCATAGACAGCCCACGTTTTTAAATAAGAGTTTCCTCCTACTGGGCCTTTTTCTCGCCCCAGCCTTGGCATTAGGTTCTGCCGGGATGACCTCAGGGGCGCCTGGTAGCTATAGCTACAAGTGTGTGACGGTTCACACGGAAGATCAAAAATCTCACCTTCAGTCCCTGACCCTAGAGGTTGAGCCTTCGATGAGGCTGACGGAAGCCCAAGCTGTGGTTACTGGGTTCGCGCCGGACCACCCCGAGGTGAGGGTCTGGGAATCGTTCAGTGTGGTGGAGGGGCTCGGAAATTTACCAGAACCACCTCGGATGAAGCGATGAGCCTCATCCAAGCCGACTGGTACAGGGATTCTGAACTCTCAAAAAGGCAGCTCATGCAGCGCCCTTCTTTTCGTAAAATGCAGCATGTAATCCCTCTGAACGCATGGAGAATCGCAAATTTTCCACCGATCCCAATTGATGAACCTGTGGAAAGGCTGGCAGAGACTGCGATTAAATACTTCTTTGGACTTTTTAAATACGAAGGGAGGTTTTTAATTCCGTTAGAAGTTTTAGACTCTCACGTCGATAAATTTAAGGGTCAGGTCTTTTTAAGAGCCGACCTTCCGCCCGAAGGTTCAATTGCTGAATTCAAAAAGTACCATAACGTCGAAAACTACTTCGAAGTCGACTGCGTCGCTATCGAAAACGATGAACTTCATGATCTCAAGTCGGAAGTGGCTCAAGCTTCGGCAAGTAAACACCTGTCCTCTGAGGTCGTACAGACCGACATGAGCGCATTCAGGGACACACTCGATTTGCTAAAGAGTAAAGGCTTAACCGTTTATCAAAAAGAGATCTCCATTCCGATAGTAGCAGCAGCCCTCACCACCCTTGCCATTCGACTTGCAACGCTCACAAAATTGAGACCTCTGGTTGCGGGGTTTGTTCCTCCGGGGCTCATGAACTCGCTGATGTTGAGCGAGGCCATTGGTATTTCGAAACACCCTGAATACGACGTTCAAGATCTTCGAAATTTTGCAGTTCAGAGCCAAAGTTACACGGACGCTGACCTTATTACCTACTTAAGAGATAACGGAGACTTCTCCGAGTTTATTTTAAAGGCCGTCGAGGACATCCACGAGGAGCTTCGAAAGCGGCAACACCAAGTCTGCATCGATACGCCATTGTCCTGCACCTAAAAATACTGGAGTGCCACGCTGTAGAGTTTTAATCTGCAGCAGTGTGACCTGAAAATTTTAGGTTCAAGTTTGTCTCAGAGCCAGAATCACACAGCCACAACTTAATAATATATTAAGAAACAACAACGAGTTTTCAGACTTTTCCTTGGGGTCGCATATATACTATTCAAACAGAGCAGGAAAACTAACAACACAAAATTTGCGCTCTCCCCCCCCCCCCCAACCCTAGGCCTAGAGCTGCAGAGCGCAGAGTTTGAATAAACCTTAATCTCCACTGTTTAAGTCGTAAGTTCATTAAGTCGTAGGCTCTGCTGAATATTACCGTTACTATAAAATTATTGGGACGACGGGGGTAATTATCAATAATGCCGATGTGAAAATACTAATCGTGGACGACGAAGAAGAACTGCGATGGGTACTCAATGAGTTTTTTAAGTTGATGGGTTTCGATGTAAGAACTGCAGAGTCTGGAACCGCAGCGATGAAGCTCATTCAAGAAAGTCCTGCAAATGTCATTATCAGTGATATCGTCATGCGTGACGGAGATGGCTTCGAGCTCTTGAGGTCGGTTAAGGATAGGTACTTTCTTCAGCCTCTGTTCTTTTTTTACTCCGGTAACCCAAAAGTGGATGATAAAGATCCTCGTCTGGATGAAGCCGATGGATTTTTTGTGAAGCCCTTTGATTCTGTAAAAATTGAGAAGATCATTCTTGAGACCTTTCGCCTCCGGCGAGAAGCGCGCAGGGAGCCCTAGAGAGCGAAATTTCCTCAAAACTGCCGCAATAACGCGGGAGGTCTCGCTTTGCGTTCCCAGAGTTTTCCACAAAGCAGTAGAACGTGCTACAACGACAGAGTTACATTTCAATCATGTGGGGGCGTAATGGCTTCGACGTGGGCGTTGAAGCGTAAGGAGCATGCCGGGGACGCACGGGGACCTCGTTAAAAACGTGCACTTTATTTTTAATTGGCGATTCATTCGCTCTCGCAGCCTAAGTAATTAGATTGCGCACGGAACTTCCTGTTGGTGGATCAGGTTGGAAAGTGTCACTTAACCCACCTCGATTTTTGAGTGTGGTACCGAGCTCAAAAATTTAAATCTTTCGGAACAAGGGCCTGCAAAGTTTGTCGATGGAAGTTTCAGGTCCTATAAACATCGACTAAGCATGTAGCCCGCCTTGCTGTGGATAGTCCGCGGACGCGAGTTCGATTCTCGCCGCCTCCACCACCTCTTTTCCAGATATCAGTTATCGGATATCTGATATCAGAACGAAAACACATAGCCAAAGAGCTGGCCCAAAACCAGCAAAGAGTCCTTCCCAGGAGGAACAAATGGCAAAACTAAGAACCTTAGATCTAGCAAAAGAATATTATCAAATCGGCAAAACTCAAAACTTACCAACCCACCTTATGAATCAATTCCTTAGGTCGTCTTCTTCAATAGCGCTAAACCTATTAGACGGTAACGCGAAGTCCTCAAGGAAAGACCGCATACGAATCTTCGAAATCGCATACGGCTCTTACAGAGAAAGCCAAACGATCCTAGCTCTAGGAAACGTCGAAGATACTATACTGAAGCGCAAAGGCGATAACTTGTGAGCTTGCCTCTTCAAACTCATTTCAGCCTTAAAGAAAATAGATAAAAAGGAGATCACATGATCCCTAACCAAAGTTAGGTACCCGGGACGAGAAGGTATCGTAGGGCCGCTGATCTACTGCGCCCAAAAAACCCTGCTAAAAAAGCTCCCGATAATCCAGATCGATTTTACCCAAGTCACAAGGCGTCGTGGTATCCGAAGATAGGAAAGCTTTGAAATACAGATTCGTCTTTCGGAACTGGTCGGAGTACTTAGTAATATTGCT
>JAULKR010147744.1:0-29513 GCA_032356305.1 Prasiola linearis | reverse complement strand
ACACACACACACACACACACACACACACACACACACACACACACACACACACACACACACACACACACACACGCACGACAAACACTTCGCCCCTCCCTTCTGAAGATGACATCAAAGAAGCCCACTACACCCTGAACAAATATGTAATTTAGCAATTCAGCTTGACCATGTGCAATCCATACTGTATTAGCATACAGGTTTACGGAGATGAATGAGCACTTGGCTTGCAAGGTTTCGAATAGGTGGCAAAGTGCTGTTCTCACACCCCTACCTTGACAGTTAACATTTGCTTTCTGCTTGCAGATGTCAGGCCATGAATCATTCAGGTAACAGAAAAAGCGATCAAGGCATCCTCTTACCAACGGAGTCCTGGGAGGGTGCGTTCTTGGTCGGTTTCTTGGTCGGCTTGTCAGTTGGTTTGTTAATCTGCTTGTAAGTCGGCTCCTTGGTCGGCTTCTTGGTCGGCTTCATGGTCGGCTTCTTGGTCGGCTTCTTGGTCGGCTTCATGGTCGGCTTCCTGGTCGGCTTCATGGTCGGCTTCATGGTCGGCTTCATGATCGGCCTCTTGGTCGGCTCATTGGTCGGCTTGCTGCTTGGCTTGGCAGACGGCTTCAAAGCCTGATCTTGGCTTGGCTTCGGCGTTTGGCCGGATTCAGCATCAATATTTCGCTTGCCTAGAAATGTGTATTCACGATATATCGCTCATTCATGCGTGTCTGGACATTCGTCGCATAAATTTGATGCTATTCATGAGTCAATTGACTGTGCACAAGGATGAAATGAATGATAAAGCATCTGAGCAGACGAGGGAAGGAATTCAAGGGGCAAGGGCCATTGGTGCATATGACTAGAAAAAGATGTTTGTTCACAGATTAATGTGCAGTCATCTTGGCGAGAAATAAATATATAAATAAGAATGCCATAAATAAGAATGGCAAAGAGCGAGTTCACATGTACCGTGTTGATGTAAAGTATCGACGTGTCAGCAGTTTATTAACCTCTCAGATCAAAAGGCATACCTATCTTTGACTGCATGCAAATTTACAATTCGGAAAAGGAGAGAGTATATTTCCGTAAAGTTGTAGTTTTCAAGGAATATGTGAATGTACCTTGACACGCGATTTTCCGTCTGTCGTTGCGAGCAAACGCAGTGCTCGGGCAGAACTTTGACTTGTATCCGTCTGGGCCATTGTTCTTGATGTTGTTGAAATCCCACAAGGGAATCCTGCACCACGTAGATTACTTGCAGTTTGACACAATTATCACCTCACAGCACAATGCTCCACCGACAAGGATCGCTAAAAGCCAAACGGCACAAGCGTTGTTGAGCATGGGTTTGCACACCTAGGCATCTGAAAGCACGCGCCATGATCAGCCAACCCCGTAGACCAAGATCAAGAAGCACATGTGAATGCTGCAACTGACGAAGACGACGCAATGTACACACTCGACAGTGATCAAAAGGGGGCCATGATGCAACATGCCAGACAGGGTTCAGGCTTCAGCTGCTCTGTACTGAGCAGAATTGCCGTGCAGCAGGATTTGGCTGCCATAGAGCAGGATTGCAATTCAGCAGGGTTGGCCTGTATTGAGATGTCGTTTCCTGTGTGGCTGACTCAGCAATTTGAGTTCATCACGATTATTGGTGAACGCAGCGTTTCAATGAAAAAAACTCGGGAAGATTGTGAGATTCCGAGGGACGGGCATTGTGCTTGGTCTGAGGGGTGGGGAGGGCTGGGGAGACCCGTGCAAGGACACACAATGAGAACCTTCAGGTCCTCGACTGCAAGCTACTGAAAATGCAGCAGAGACACAAATTGGTGACAGAGAACGGTCGAGGTAACTTACACAGTACAGTCGCCTCGGAACGAGCAGGCACAGATAGTATTGGCGGGAATGGTAAACTTCTCGCAATCCCAAGGCGTGGAATCTGCAAAAGGATCTTGACACACATTTATTCATAGGTTGCCTTTCAATACATACATTAAAGGTGTATGAATATATGTGTAAATCGTGCATGTACTCTTCCTACAGTATATTGTTATACTTGTTAATCGAAAGTAGGCAAAATTCATGCAAAAGCACACGTTGCAAACTACTGACTTTACCACGCTTTTGCATTGAATATGAATTTCGATCACAGAATAGCACAACATTTGTGATCAAACCTAACCGATTAGCCATATACAGACCTGTCAGTGACGCTGTGGCAATACAGCTGCGATATTTATATATGCTTTAGTAGATGCAAGCTGAGTTGCCTTAGGCTCCTGAACAAACTCAAACAATGCTTCTATGAACCAAGCTTTCTAAATCTGCGAACAGATCTGAAGTCTCGCAGGTGAACAATTGCAAATGCTATATAGAGCTCATGCTTTTACTCTTAGGCTATGTTTCTATTCTGTAATATGAGTTTGAGAATTTATCTGTATTAAGTAAATGTCTTCTACTCGTTGTCAAAGGTGTGTAGCCTTCAAGTGTTTTGCCTCTTATAATCCAGGTCTATGAGAGTCAATTGGTGTTTTAGAATTGCTGCAAGTCAAGAGCAGATTTCGTGTACGATTATAAGTCACTGAATGTATGTATACCGACAAATTGAAGTTGTTAAAATTATTTGCACAGTTCATAAATCATTTATACCGCAACCGAGAAGAACGTTAATGTTACCTTCTACGCAGTAGCGGGGTTTAAGAGCAGGTTTCGGATTGAAGCACTTGGGGTATTGATTCTGTCGGCTTCCTATGTTGCCTGATTGGCAGCAGCCATCTCGGTCACCTACATCACAGACGTTTGAGTTCACCTCGTATACAGCCTGCGTTTGGCATTACCTACAATGAATACATAAATGCAGCATAGCTCGGCAAGTACAGCATACTAGTAGTTTGGCAAACGCAGCAATACAGCGAGGGGTAGAATTCGAAATTAATGCGCATACAGCCCTTAGTCAAAGCTTTAAGCGAGAATAGTACGCTAAAAGGCAGCTTTGAAACCGGCAAGCATATCAAACGAACCGCATTTAGGATTGGCAAATCGTACTGCTGGCGCACAACGCACAATCGAATTTAGAATAGCGTACCTCCGCATCGCTGCCCCAGAGGAATTACGACTTTGCGGGTAGCACATTGCTTTGTTGAACGTGCGTTTACATTTGCGGCCATCACTAAGGCCACCAACGCTGTAACAAGTGTCGTCGTAAGTGATGCTCTTGCGCAACCCTTAAGACACGCCATAGTAGGCTCTGCCAGAGAAGTCGCCAGACAGTAACAAAGCGGTCTAATTTACAGATCAGACACAGAACAATAAAACGCGATCTCGGGCAAAGTAAATGACGGGATATATCAAGCACGAGCTGCACACAACATGGACATCTGTATATTGCAAACATGTCTGCAACAAAGCGAGTGTATACGTAGGCAAAGAGAGACATGGACGTTTATGACACGTAAGGTTGAGACATGGACGTTTAGGGAGGCAATTATGCCTGCGATCGAGCTGCTTGAGCCGTCCATGTCAAAGAAATGACCGCCCGGGAGTATCATGAGCTTGCAGTGCCAGCCTGGCAACACAGAGGGATCCGCGTGCAACTCAATGGCAACAGCAAGACGCATTTGCGCTTGAAATCGCACAGAGGGTATTCAAGCAATCTAATTCAAGGCTCGGCGATATAGCAGCTTTGTAGCCTTGATTGACCGCAGAAGAATTGTAGCAAGCATTTGTTTGGCTACACGCCTCCCTTATCGATCGGCAAACTGGCGTCATTGCCTCAAGAACAAGAAGAAGAGCTGCTTGCTCTCCACAGCATTTACGGCGAAGAATGCCAGATAAATAGAGCACAGCGTAGTGTTCAACTTGACGTTGTTTTAAGGCCAAACTGCACAGTCACTCTGCAGGTCTACCTCCCTGCTCAATATCCTTCGCAGGAGCCACCTCTGGTCGAACTGAAAGGCAATCTCGTCAATGAAGGCATCAATGAATCCTCGCTGCGTGCTCTCAAGGAACAATTTGTACCAGGTGAACTCCACATGTTGCATATATGTGATCACAAGCGTGGTGGGTTTTTCAGTCATTTGGCACACATATGCTGACCTTGCTCAAACTTAGCCATCCTAAGCTGTTGCCCTGCCTTTGAAATGGGCTCTGCACATTGACTGGTCTTTTCCATATGAAAGTCAATATCTGGCACTTGATTGCTGTCAGGAGAAAGTGTTCTTTACGCCTGGTTTGAGGCGACCCGTGAGATTTTGATCAAAGCACAGCCAAGCAGCTTAGATGCACCTGCCAGCGATGGAGCAGAAAGTCTGGAAAGTCAATTGGAAAGACAGGTCCGAAGTGTGAGCAATAAAGAGCGTGAATGCAACCAAGGAATGCAAATGCAGCACAACGAAATACTCTCGCCTGCATCTGAACTGTGTGTGTGTGTGTGTGTGTGTGTGTGTGTGTGTGTGTGTGTGTGTGTGTGTGTGTGTGTGTGTGTGTGTGTGTGTTGGGGGGCTGGGGTACCGTATTTTGTAGTGTCTGCATGTGTATGTGTATGCTTGTTTGCGTGTTTGCGTGCACGTAAGACAAACAATCAAACCCAACGACTTAATCTAATCAGGATGCAGATGGCAAGAATAGCCTCTACGAAGACAATGTACGCCCATACGGAGATGTACGATATTCTGATGCCAAGAATAGTGGCATTGGGATCAGTGCGAGCAAGGAACATGCGGCCTCTGTTGTTCAGGGCATAGTCTCTGGAGAGCCCTTGACAGAGCGCAAGTCTACCTTTCAGGTGCTTACATACTACTGTGCAACATATTTGACAGTGTTGTATTGCGCCATTGTCCACGGATTTCTTTCAGTATTACAGAAGCTGCTTAGTAGAGTACGAATGGGATTGACGAGGCTCTGATAACCGATAATCACGTTCACAATGAGCTTTGTCAGATGCTTTCAGCCCTAGCCCTGAAGCCTCACAATGGCCGTGACAACCTCTATACGTAAGGGCAAGTAGAGCCTCATTGGTGGTTTGTCGTCAGCACACCATCACAAAGGCAGATTGAGTGAAATGCACCTTATCATGCATGTCTGCAGGCACACCTAGCTAAGATCACGGTTCCTGCAGATGTCAAGCTGGTAGTGGATGCTTTGTTGTCCAACAACAAGATTCAGAGGGCTACCCACAACATCGTGGCATACCGCGTCTGGTACTTTCCGACCACCGCCATTACCACCATATGTGCACTGAACCTGCCATGGCCTAGGAGCTTGCCCCGTGAGCCTCGTGATGGTCCCAAAGAAAGGCAAACAGTAACCAAACATGGACACAGACAGAATGGATGAGCAAAGACACACGCCTCTGGGGTTTTGTGACAAATGCTGTCTCACAGTCGAACATTATGTTAGACTTCTGTTGCCCGCGGATGAGCACCAGATGGGCAGTGTTCGGTCGGTCAAGTCTCGCCCGTCCATGATCTTGAGCTGTGGAACGACTGCTCAGCTCAGCCGCGATTGGCCGCAGGTCGGAGGAGCGGCAGCTGTACCACTGCGACTGTGACGATGATGGTGAATCAGCGGCGGGCGGCCGACTGCTGCAAATGTTGGAGGTCATGGAAGTGCGAGTACGTCACGTGTCTCGGCTCGTACCTGCTTGACCTCTTCCACTGTAGGCCTGTAGGTCTGGGAACGCCGTTTGTCATCCGTAGACGGGCCCTGGGATGTAATGGGCGGTGCACGTCCATGCGAGTGACGAATCGTGAGCGTGGCGTATTAATGTGAACCTCATCGCTGCGTTCTATGTAAGGAATTGTTTTACTTTACCTCATTTCTAGCCTTTGTTGCCCTGTCACAAGGCTGCACTGGCGCACGGCAAACAAAGGCGGATACAAGTACTGGTGAGTTTCTGATGCTGCAGAATGTGGCGGTGGTTGTGAGTCGTTGGTTTGGCGGGACTCTACTGGGGCCACAACGCTTTGCTCTCATCAACAGGGCTGCACGGCTGTTGCTCGAGCAGTATAGCCACGACAATGTTGAACGACCGACCAAAAGCAAGCCTGTGAGCAGGAAGTAGTTGACGGGCAGGGTTTCATGTTCATCGAAGCCACGAGGGATATACTATCATAGTCTGAAGGCACCTTCCGACGTAGACTTACAACAAATAGGTTTCCAATAGTTCACTATTTGTCTAAATAAGTCCACCTTCGTCACCCATGGTGTGGCTTACTTTCAGCTACAACAAATTGCCTTAATCGCTGTATCTGAAGCTGCGTGATCAATTACAGCCGAGAAAACCCATGTTGTTTCTTTGGCCTGACAGGGGTATATTTGGGTTCTGATCGGAACATTAAAACCTGGGTGAATAATTCCAGTGTTGAAGAAGTTGGGAAGCGAATGCAGTGAAGCTTGCAAGTGCCTGGTCATCGAGACCTAAAAGTGCTGGCTGCACTGAAAATAATCGTATGGACACCTGTGCACTGTGCTTCTCCGCTCCTGAGTGACACATTTCACAAGATGAAAGAAATCATCATTGACGGTTCAGAATGCTAGTGTAAGCCCTGAAAGCAGCATCTGCGAACCCCATGTTTTAAGAAAAGGTGTCAAGTTGTTGTATTTCTATTTGGGTATACGCCGGTATATCACGCAATCACAATTTCATTTCAGGATGCTTGAGCCGTCCATTTCTAAATGCCAAACGACGTTGAGATTGAGCACTCGCTAAATTCGTGGCATTAGATTCCAATCGTAATTTCCCGTGATTGTGCCAACAGGCGACTGCACTCATTTTGGTCGTTTTGGAAGATGAGTTCCCTCTCTCTCTCTCTCTCCCAGGGGAATTAGGTAAATAGTCACAATCAGCGACAAACCGCATATATACATCTTAAGACCTATGCGATTCTGTCGATATTATCAGCGGGCGAAGTATTGGCAAATCAGAAACAAGAGCGCCCTGCTCATCTGTACACATTTAACGGATCTAATTTCATCGGCTTTCAATGATGCATTCATGAGCCCTGTTGTACTCCGAGACTGCTAATAACCTAGTCGAGACAAATCCCTGTCTCCATGGAGGGAAAGTAAAGGGTATGCTGAAACCGTAAATCAGTCGGTCATCTCGATTGGTTGATTACTCTTCTATCTCTCTCATGAATTCACTGCACAGAGAAAACACTGCCAAAGCGGGACCTCATCTAATCAACAATGTTGCTTATGTACAACGTCTGCTTACTGGAGTGAAACCAAGAACAAATATTCAACGCTCGTCAGAAAGACGGCTTGTGTTTTGTGTGTTTATTTGGCCGATTGAAGCCTTGCTAACGCTACACGTGAAGCACACAGCGCTTGGTACTACCATACTAGAACAGTAGTGTGCGGCCAATCACTTCAGGTGCTGCACACAGCAGACGGATACTCTTGTTTGTGTCGCACGATTATCGCTTTCCGCCGCCAGGGGGCGACCTCGGCCTCAATTCTTCTATCACATCATTGAGAGGTAGCAGGTGAGGGGCGCCAACCGGCGGCTTCACCCCATTAGATGCCACGAAAGGCATTCCATTTGGCATTCGAAAGCGCCCGGAGAAATCCTGTAGCACCAAGACTTCACTCATTTGATTTCACTAATGGAAGCTTCGGAGCACCTTCGGAGTGCAAATTAAGGCCGACACTTTTCGGAAGTCTTGAGAGTCTGCCTACCATATCATCGCCGTGCCAAGCTATCCATTGTTTGAGGGCCTGGCCAACTTGAATACGCTACATACATGCAGGCAAAGTTAATCATTAATAATAAACAGTACCAGCATCCGGCGATATGCCCGAAACAGCGGACAGCAGCGCACACTTGTGGCAAAATACCAATCTTTGATGCAACCTAAATACTGTGCACGGGAAACCAATCCGCCCTGCAAGCTCTGTCCATAATCAATCTGTAGCTGTACAACTTCAATCAGAAGGACTTCATCCTGGGTAAAGCTTCGAGCTCGGTGGCATCTGAGGCCTGTCCTTGGACACTCCATTGCATATCTACTTGCACACTATAAGTCGTGCCTAAATCTGACTTAAGAGCCTGAGCCTGAGTCTGATGCTGAGTCAGAGGACTCACCCGTTTGTCAAAGTTCGATGACGTCAGATTTTGGCCAACAGTGACCCACCCTGGTCTGATGTTGTGGTCTTCACCGAACAACTCCAATCTTCGCTGCCCTGTGAGTCGCCCACAAACTGACACATCATATAGCAGCAGGCACGGACCACTGATTGAGATGCATGTTGCCCAGGCTGAGAATCTCCTCAAACACGGTTTGAATTTGCTTGACGATCATCCAGAGGTAGGCCACTTGATCATGTAAAAGGCTTTTGACACCCATCTACTGGTATCAAATTATCTGATTAAAACGAGGTCGGTTGTTCCGACTGACGGTTCAATGCCTGAGTGCGAGTGTACACCGTCTCTGATCACATTGACAAGCACAGCCACACCATCCAAAGGCGCCAAATCAGGGCCGACCACGATCAGCACCAGCTCCGCATCCGTTTTGCACAGCTATGCCCGGAAAATTGGAACACATCAAGACATAGATTGTGCAAAGCCTGATGGCAGTTGCGGGTACAGTACCGGATAGCAGGTCTGCGCCTTAGCGCTTACGAAGACTTATTCACTAGAAGAAGGATATGTTCATCTAGAGAAGCATGTGTCCTTTAGCAAAAACGGCGAAGTGTGGAAAATTGCGAGATCTCAACAGCATTAGATCAAAGAGCCGCCTGTTTGTTGCGCAGCCGACCCACCTCTGCTGCAGGGTCACAGAAGATAGAAAGGCACACTAGCAGACAGACAGACAGACAGAATCTGAGACGTAGAACTCGGACGCATCCTTCACCATCCATGAGAGGCAGGCGCGGGGGGGGGGGGGGGGGGGGGGGGGGGGGGGGGGGGGGGGGACATGGACACCCACCCAAACAGAAGTGTTCGATGACAGCGTACATTTCTTCGGGTTTCGTAGTGGAGCCGTACTCCGGCTCGTCACTGATGATGACGTCAGTGTCCACGTTGGCATGGATGATGTGGCCATCCTGGTTGCGGCGCACGTTGCCGCGGACTCCCATCAGGCAATGCTCCTGTGGTCGGGCCGCAGGGTCAGGGTGCGGATGAAATGATGACGAGACCCGGTCACCTCTCCGCTGATGCAGAGGCGACCCTTGCACGAAGAAAGCTCCTTTTCACGAATCCGACGCAAGCAGGAGTATGGATGCAGCTTCTTGGATTGATCAGGTCAGCCTGGAAGCTCACAGTGCAGCTGTCAACAGGGCACCCACCCAGGGCAGGTGGCGACGTTTATGTCAGACAATTCTGAAGAACATCCGACGGACGAAACGAAAGGAAAAGGAACGAGTCAGACCCCTCTGTCGGTAGTTCATGATCGTGGAAAAAGAGTGTGGAATTTGACGATGGAGACCTGGTGGATGTCCTACTAGTGTTATTAAACTCTCACACAGCCACTCTCACATTGCACAATGACTTCAACACAGCTGCAACTTATTTTCCATTCCCTCTGTGTGCAACGTAATGGTTGATTTCATACAGTCTGAGCTTGCAAGCTTCGCCCTGCTGCTGCTCGTTCATCCTCTGAGGGTCAACTCATGCTGTTTCTATTTAATTGCTGTCCCTATACAATACAAGACACCGAAACAAGAAAGACCTTCCTGCCAGTCAGTCCGACGTTTTGGCTGTACCAGTGGAGGGGAAGAACGAACAAAAGAGGGAGGGGGGAAGAGGAAGCGGGACGAAGGCGCACTTTGGTATGTACCAAAGTGTTGTGACGGTCTTGCTGCAGCATATATTTGCGGGAGGGGTCTTTGTTGGTCTTGATCCAGCAGATGTCCTCGCAGCGTCGAAAGCCCCACGACCGCAGGCAGTGCCGCCCCGCATCAAGGCCCTCCGCACTGCCGCACCTGCCACGAGGGTGAGGGAATGTGTCGCCGACCCTAACGAATCAGCTGCCACAAGACCTGACGACTCCAGGCGAGGGACTAACCGACTGAGAAAAGACTGACAGTCAGCTTTGCATCTCGTGCCCTGCAGCTACAATACGTACGTACGCCAGACTAGCGATTTGCACCAGCAGCCTTGCACCGGGGCTGTGTGTGGCGATGAATTTGAAACTTTCGCATGTTGAATGGCTAAAAAATGGCACCAGTACGACAACCCTCAACTAATAGAATGAACAACCAACTGCAGGGATGCGCTTCTTCACTTACACGTGCGATGATTTGCAAGGGATTGTCACCACAAGAAGACGAAGGCGGGCGTGTCTGCAATGGCGCCAATGTCAAGCGCCTGCACGTCCTGCCATGGCCACACAGCGATGTCTTCACCGCTGCCAGTGGCCCGGCGCGCATACTCCTCCCAGGGCGGGTCGATGAGGATGACGTCGAACTTTGTGCCGAAGGTGTCCACGGTCAGGGGCAGCTCCTTTAAGTCAGCCTGCCGGTGTGGTGCACAGCGAGTGGTGGTGGGCGCTGTTCTCTGGCCCACCAACACAGGGTCACAGGAGAGTCCTCGTGAAGCCGCGACCGAGTGATGCAGCAGCAGCAGCAGCAGCAGCAGCAGCAGCAGCAGCAAGGACTTGGTTGGTGTAGCAGCTCCCTCGAAGAGCTGGTGACTTCGGTTGGTGCCAAGCAGCTGACAGGCAGCTTCCCACAGCAGCCTAACCATGTCAGTGTTCGCTGGGCGGCAAGGTCGTCTTTCCTGTCGTTTGAATCCACGGATACACTGGAAGCCACGTGGCCAAGCAAGCAGCACAGTAAAGGGGTGGGGGTGTGGAAGTACCTTAAGGAAGGTGGGCGGCATCGCAAAGTGCTTGACTTGATCGTCCTTCAATTGGACAAGGTCCCTAAGCTTCGGGTACTCAGAGAACCTGTCCTTGTCCGTCTACGACACCTCCACCACACGTGACAACCGTCACTACACAATGCATGTCAGCAGAGGTGAGCACTGGACGGCACAGTCATGGGTGCGCATGCGATGCACGTGACAGTGTGCGACAGACGGCTGTCATGTCGAGACATAATATGATGCCGTTGCTGCTGCTAATATTGCTGCTACCGCTAAAGCTCGGATTAAATTTGCATTCCCACGGTTCCACTGCACATGTCTATAAGTTTGTGAAAGTAGTGCTGTGAAGACAAAGAACGACAGGACGTGATATTGCTTGCTTGCTTGCCTCTTCGGAAGCAGACAAATGGCGAAGACTCGGCGAATCGTCTTCGGTCGAAGCGAAGATATGAAGCGATGTTAGCGACCGTCAGGCGAGAGGGCATCTACCATGTGCGCATCTCTGAGAAAGTTTTGTGGGCGTTGTCCGGTGTCCACAAAGTGCTGGCAGTAGTCATTGGCATCTCCCCGGGACGGTCCGACTGCCAGCTCAGTGCCGCGGCCACGCTGGGTTGACTGCTGCCTGCGCCTCTGGCCGCTGTTGCTCCCCCCACCATCACCATGCCAATTTGGGCCATTGCCTTCCCCACCCGGACCCGGCCCTCTAAATCCCCCTGCACACTCTCTTCTACCTCTTTTCACGGACCCCTGGTACGTTCTGATGAGAACGCATGATCTCCGTGAGGTACTATCATCGGAGGGTCTAACCACTTGATCCGATGTGATAAAGGGCCCTAATGCAAACACATCAAAACCCGAAGCGTTGCCAATATGTCACGAGCAAAGAGAGCAGCAGTCCGAGCGATCGTGGGAAGCTGGCATATGGCGCTAATCTGAAGAGCAAGAGGAGATGAAAGCTTTACCATCACTAAAGCCAAAACCCAGACCGCCAGGTGGCCCAGGGGGCATGAAGCCACCCGGGGGCCCCATCCCTCCACCATGCATTTGGTTATGATAGGGCATTCCGCCCATTCCCATGTTCCCGTGCATGCCATCCATTGGGCGCGGGTGCCCCGATCCATTCATCGGCATTCTGCCCATAGGCTCCATACCTCCTGGTCCATTGAACCTGGATCCTGGCATCCCTCTTCCTCCATGATATCCTGCACATAACTCACGAGACCAAGAAGATGTAAAGTTTAATTTGACTCCAAGAGTGAGGGCTCTCATACACGACTGCCGCAGCTACATCAACATCTCGAGCTCCAAAGTGGTCTGTGCATACTGGTCGAATATGCGCAAGGCTCGACAAAGACAATTGAATGTAGATGTATATCACCTTGCCAGCCGCGACCCGGTCCGTCATCCATTGGGGTTATGTTAGACTAAATTCATTTGCTGATTAAGAGGCATGGCAGCATGATAGACTTGTCATCGACTTTGAGTCTAGATGCAGAATCCTCCGCATCCCCGTGCTAACTTTCACAATTTGGAAGGTGTTACGTTCAACGAGGCAAATAATGTTAATCTAAGTCGCAGCGCTCGGGCATGTGCCGAGGTTGCTGATCCGTCGTAAGCATCTGCGTTGCCCGTCTCAATTGCATACAGTTGTAGCGGATTCTCGGCTGTCTCAATTGCATACAGTTGTAGCGGATTCTCGGCTGTTGCTGCGGTCTTGCTGAAACCAGATGATCCGGCCCTGGTCACAAGTGCAGATGTTGGTCTAGGGCGTGGTTCCTTCAAAGTGTCCAGCATGCCAAGCTGTCCAGGGTGAGGTGAGCGTGTACGGCAAATCATAATTCAGAGCGTTGTCTGTCGTCACTATTGCCGCGCAGAGCTTCTGTAAGCCAATTCTATTTCCCAGATGTTGGCGCTTGATAACAGTTTCCTGTTTCCAGAGTGAAGGTTGATACATCGTGCAGAGAGTGGGGATATGCGACAAATGTAACTTATATTTTGCTGCACCTTGTTGCTGACGTTTATACTCTGTTACACGCATCACACTTGATAAAGCTACAGGTATGTGTGTAAAGGTGCTGCAACTGGTTGCAGTGTCTCAGCCAACTTGCGCCAAATGGTTGCGGTCACCGTCTGCCATGCTGCCAAACTGTTGCAAGTTGCACCATAAATATCGGAGCTGTTCGTGCGTTTTTCCGACGTGTTTCTCATCAATGGCATTAACCCCTACAAAATCTCGAGATGCAGGTGTCGTTTCGAAGCAGATCACTCCGTGAGCCAGCAGCAGCATGGCTTTCAGGCGACGTCTGAAAAATAACAAGCCACCAGAAGGATGGGAGCTTATTGAAGAAGTCATCGACGACTTTGAACTACAGGTTTAGGCACCTCGGAGCGCACCGCATCGTAGGCACTGTCCGCCAATATGCCTTCAATTGATGTTGAATTCTATGTGGTGTAGATGAAAGAGGCTGTCAATGAGGAGCACGAAGGAAAGAGGAAGAACGAGCTAACCTGGAAGATAAACCGTATACATTGGGAAAAGAATCGTTTCGTCTACGATCTGATGTACGTGCGCAAGGTGAGTGTGTGCTATATGATTCAACCGGACAAACATTGCATGCCGCTTTTGGGCTTTTCAAACACATCGATGAAGGTAGCTTTCACATTAGGAGAACATTCGGCGTTCCAGATGATTGTACCGCTTTGAGACTCCACTCCTGGTGTCTTGTGGGGTCAAGCATCGACGAGCAGTAGTCATGCATTGCACAGGTCATGGCGAGGGACCTCTTTGATTATCTTGTCCGAGAAAAGATCGCGGATGGGCCGTTGATAGCCAAGTGGCGGAAACCGGGCTACGAAATCTTGTGTTCCATGTTGGCAATTCAAAAGGGGAATCACAACTTTGGAACGACGAGCCATTGTCGCGTCCCCCTTTCGAAGCGTGCCAGCCAACAGCGGATCACTCCGGATGTCCAGATCGGCTGTATCAGCTGTGCCTCAGGAGACGGCAGATTCGGTGGACCGGTGTGGTACGTGGCAGCCTGACAGACACTTTCTTTACACCCAGCCCTATTGCTGCCGCTGCCGCTGCTTTGTACACTGCTTCCTATCGTATGTGATCAGCCCTGACTGGATGCACTGCACCGCCCCTCTTGCAAAGCATTCGGGAAAAAGCTCAGTTGTTATCCGACGATCTCGCAACTGATGCGCAAGCACTGGTATTCGACGATCTCGCAATCGATGCGCAAGCACTGGTACAACAAACGGGCTGTTCATGACAGCACTGGGTTAACACCGAAAATGTTTGGCATGAAGCAACAGCCGTCCGCTTGTCCTGTCGCTGCAGGTGGAACACTCCGATGGAAGAGGATGCTTCTGCCGAGGAGCATCGAGCGACATGGGGTCAAGGGGATGCACCTCCGCGCCCGGAACCGATCTCCCAGCCAGGTGCAGTCTGTTCAAGCAGTCTGTTCAAGCAGTCTGTTCAAGCAAACACACATCACGAGCCAATCAAATTCCGTTTTCACTTCATAAATAGACACCTTCTCGATTTTGGCAAAAGCGTGCTTGCAAAAGTGTGCTTGCAAAAGTGCCAAACATGCGACGAGTGTCCCGCTAAAAGCAGGCTGGGGGGTTTCCCTTGATTCGAAAGCATGATGGAATCGATTTGAGGAGCGCAGGGCCGTCACAGCCACCATCACGCAAGCGACCGCTGGAGGAGGAGGAGGAGGACTTGAACGACGAAGTCAAACGTCGTCTTGCTGCTCTCAAAGGGGGCGGATTGGATTGAAGTGCAAGTCCAGTACGCTTGTAAAGCAAACGTCGTAGTTTGCGTAGGAATTGAGAAGTCGTACAAGGCCTGACGAGATGTATAATCACCAAAATGAGCCGTTGCAAGCTTATCACTGACTTTCCTCTGGCTGCACGTAATTTTGCACTCATTTGCCAGATTGCAAGTAAGGAACGCTAGTAGGAAACCTGTACCCACACCTGGCCGCAGTAGCAAGTTTTCGTCCACAGCCGAGCTATCAATTAGCAGTGTCAGGTGACGTTATCAAAACAGAGATAAAAATTCTGAGAAAACAACAAATTTTGGCGGAAAATTGCTGGGAGGCATATGCTCCAAAATTCTTGAGTTAATATCCGCAATCCTGAAACGTCTGATTAGACAAAAAATAGTCAAAATTCTTGTCTCACTGAATTGTACAAAAGGCATGGACGTTGTCTTGCGTTCGTGTCTTCGCGTCGCATCATTCGGTGGTGATCAGCTACACTTTCTTCTTGAAGGTGTCATGCACCAATTCGGTAGCTCCAGATCTGTTGGTAGTGTCGCAGTGTATGCCGCACCACTGCAGACTGCTTTCTGCCGGATGCCCAATCTTGTGAACTAGGTATTCTCTCCGGTTCCTGTCCTCAGCGACCATATCGACAAAGTTTAAACTGCTGCGATGCACAATGTGTGTCACTGCTTGACGACAACGTGTATATGTCTAGTGGATGGCTCCTCAAGCAGAATCTACACCAAAGGCCAAGTGGAGAAGAACGGACCTATGTACTTTCGTATGAGGTAGGGACCTGAGGGATTCGCGATTAAGTGCTTCACCAGAGCTGCCTGCAACACGGAAAAGAGTCGTTTTTGCTTGGGCCCCCACAGCCGCCAGTGGAGACCACTTCTCTGGATATGCCGCCAAGTAGTAGCACCATGAGCCACCACAGGCATGAAGATGCTGATGTGATGATGTCAGGGGAAGAAGACGTCAGTACAGGATCATGATCATCGTCATCGGCCTTCATCACTCTCTCCCGAGACACGACACTTGTCGCGACCAGCAACCTCCCTTGCAGGCCAGTATCGAAACACACTACCTGATAGACAAATTTGAGTGTGCCATCATTCCGTCTGCTCCGGTCACACCTTGATTTGAGGCGGCGCCAGCAGCAGCATCAGCATCGCAAACACCATGAGCTGTCCTGACGACAAACGGCTGGCGAGAAAGCCCCGCCAATAAGACTCTGGCAGCTTGAAAAACGTAGCAAAGAACTGGTTTGTGGCAGACAGCGGCAGCTTGCACAGCAACTCCATGCCGAACACCTGAAAGGCGGCCTATCCCACAGCCATGCAAACCACAATGAGCACGTCACTGCAGGTCATCCTCGTGACGAAAGACCCTCAATGGCTTTGGTCAGCCGTCGAGAGGCACACAGCAACACGGGATGTCAAGGCGCTCACCCGCACTCAATGCTTCTTCCAGGCTTCTCACACTTTCTGCTTCTGGACGATTTTAGTTCTCCTCCCCCCTCCCCCTCCCTCGCCCTTCCACTCTCTCCCCTCTCCGTCCCACATCGGAACCGATAACCGATGTCCACGATGATTCATCGTGTTCATGAGTGTACGTTGGTGGAGGAAGTAGGCAATGCCCAAAGCAGACCAAGACAGGTCATTGTACACAGGCCTGATACAACGCAGGCATTCAATGAACGGTATCAGACGTGCACACACAAGTGTACTGAACGTCAGTAGAATGTGCGACGTCCTGTGAACGGGATGTTTGATCCTCTGGTGCAGTTTCGAAAGGAGTCGAGGTTTTGCTCAACAACTCGCAGAGTTACAGAGATTGCCACTCTTGGTTTCGATCAGCTACCATTGGAGTCGACTTGGAAATTATGAAAGCAGTAAATATACGAAGCCTGAACTACGACAACTTCATGTCGATTACGCTTCATCTGGACCTACATGAGTGAAGGTGTTGCAAGCTGCTGTGCAAGGGGACATCACTTGTCGCATCACTTGTCGGATCTGACGGCACAGCGTAGAGCCGCATGCATACAGCTGGTGATAAACATGATTGTCTGTGTTCGGGGAATGAGTCACCGACCGCAGCTCTGCGGCTATCATGGGAAAGGCCACACCATCGAGAGGTGTAGTGGCGGCCTGTGGCAGCAGTGTGAAGCTCCGGGACGACCAGTGCAATTGCAGTTGAGAGGTACAGGCATCGTCCCACATTTGCAAAGTGTCGGCATAAGTTACAATGTCGTGCTGTGCGCTCGCTTGCAATGAGCCAGACGGTCGTGCCGGTGGTCAACGGTTGATTTACTTTGCCTGTGGACAAGCAACATGTTGCGCCTTCCCTGTCGCTTCCCTGAGGCACCTGTCGCTTCTTGTCGGGGGTCCACAGCGCCTGCCATGCCGCCTGTGATGAGTCAGCCACGGTCGGGTTCCCCTGCAGGACTGCAGCAATGTCTGCAGCCAGTGCTGGAGCCTCCCGCAGGCTGCGCGTGATGGAGTAACCTGCCACATAGGCACGTGACTCCCTCATACTGCCGACTTCATGGCGAAGGGCTTTGGCGCTTGCTTCTTGACGGACCGCCAGCTGTCGGTGAGGTCACTAAAATGGCAGTTGCTCCTTGTTGGGAGGTGCAACGAGTCATCAAGAAATAGGAAAGGTGCAGATGGTCGTCCAGATGTTGCGCAGGAGCTTTGCACCATGAAGACATCATGAGAGTGCCACAGCTGGCAATGCCATGGTGCTTGAGTATCTATGTGTTGTCTCCTAGATCAGCTGTGGACTGTCTGCCTTTTGTCTGGCGAGTGGTCACCGCGCTTCCTTTTGTCTTCCTTTCGTACCTGTCGCTGGATGGACCAGATTGGCAGCAGCACCAAAGGCTGCGATGTTCTGTCCAGGGACTGGGAGGGGCCCCCCAACAGGAATGAATGACCACTCTTCCTCGTGTGTCTTCACCACCTGCGTCTCATAGTGAGCTTCGTGTGATTGCTTGCTTGCTTTGCTGACGAGACTTCTCAACACCAGCATGACGACGAACCATGCAGGTGGGCCTCCTTGGTCGAGCAATGATCGAGCATTGGCACACGCTTCTCCTTCGAATCTCAGCAGATGATGAAGCCACAGCACAGGCAGTGTGCTGCCACAGCTAAAGGCCCGTGGGCAGGTCGCCCAAGGCCTACAGAAAACCTTCGACATTCGATAGGAGATCATACCTTTACAATCAATGCACTCTTTAATTTGAAGATGCCCTGTCCGTTGCAACGTGCACTTTCCAGACAGGAAGCCGTTATTGCACACAAGGACTGCAGCCACCGACCTTGATGCCCAGCGCGGCAAGACGCCGTTCAAGGCGCCGCTTCAGGACGGCGAATGGCAGGGCTGGCTTCGCCACGAGGCATGTTTCCTCGAGGAACAATCGCCGCCCATCGTCTGACGGCATTGCGTACAAGAAGGATGGCACCTCGTCATCGGTGCCCCACATTCCCTCCCCTGCATTGGGGTGCAGCCCGGCTTCTAGCCTGCAAGATGCACCCAGTGGGAGTACTCACAGCTGCTTCGGATATACGCGGCACCAAGCCGGCCACCTCCAGCAGGGGTGCACTGCTGCTCAGGATTACCCACCAAGGAAGCAGCAATAGCTGAAGCTAATCATTGATGTGCAACAGACTCAAGTTGCAGCATCTCTTTGGTGATCAGGATGCAGAGTAGTATATAATATGTTCAGTGCAGATCAGTGGTTGCCAACCTGTTGGCTGTATTTGGCCAAAGTCCTGTGTGATGCCTCCGGAAGTCCATGAACAGCATCGACTCCGGATCGTATACATCACGGTAGCCCTCCACCTCAGCCTATGGTGCATCGAATAATTAAGACGTGACGGCTGGCCTCGAACCCAGGGGCAAACGAACCCCGTGACAACTCAGTAAGCCAAGTCCAGGTACGGCCGAACATAAGCTTAAAGTGATAGGCATCAAGGTTACATTGTAGACTTGGGTGGCGTGCATGAAATCTCTACTGTGTCCTTAACATGTACACGTGCGAGCAAACTCTATGGAAGCCCTGGCCCACTCAGTAACCATGCTGACCATCAACATCATCACTTTCGTCATCATCACTTTCATCATCATCATCATCATCATCATCATCATCATCATCATCATCATCATCATGTCGTGCCATGCAGCATCCGGCACTCGCTCACATTACTTGCACGCACAAAGCTCAAGCTGAGCTGAGAACGGTGGGGACATCAGCAAGGTCATGGACGGCAACCTTGTCGCAGTGGAGGTGTCTCGGGCTTGACAGGGTCACAGCGAATGCGGCGCAGTGGCACTTTCCATTCGGCTCAGCCGACAGCAGCCGTACACTTCATCGACAACCTTGAATTCATGAGCAACAGGTACAGAAGTCTCGATGCCGGCCGAGGGAAATCCATCAGGAGCAACGACTGGACTCTAAGAAGACCACCTCGATGCCATATGCTGTTTGAGCTGCCATGGTGGGGGCGTCTTCCTCGTACTGTAGGAACTTGCCAGCTGCCGCGCCTGCTGCCATGATCACTAATCTGTAGTCCCACATCATGAGAAGTCGGTGTGATGCGGCAAATCCTCCTTTACACAGCAGAATGCCGACACCTGATTGGCGATGTGGCGCCCCTCCTCGCCGTGCGAAACCGAAACACTGTGAAAAGATATCACCCCATATTCAACCCACAGAAGGATGGATTTCTTGGCCATCTTAATTGTTTTGGAGCCTTTGCAGGTTTGTCACTTGAATGAGCGCACTTGGCCTGCACTGATGGTGTGCTGCTGCTGTTACACGTCAGACGACTGGTGCAGTCGGCTGAAGCTGCCTCGACGTCGGAGACATCGCCTGAAACAAATGTGACGCCAGCATCGTTGCAGGCAGTGATGAGGTGCGCCCTCAGCCTTCTACGGCACACTCTTGCGTACCGCCGACCGATCCGTACCTGCTCAAAGAACTCCCGCAGCTTTGGGTTGGATCCGTCTGTGCGGCAGCGAAATCCGGTTGCAAAGCGTGCACCAATAGGTTGCCAGGTTGTCAAAGTGGTTATCAGACCCACAGCACGTCATCCACGTGGCAGGATCATCTCAGGATGTTGACTGTTAGGTCCACCACATGTACATGTGCTCGAGACCCAATTAGATCCAATACTAGGTGAAGGCCATTTGAGATTTCGCCAAGGCAGAATCACTTGCTGATCTTCGCCAAAGTAGCAGAGAGCATCTTTCCATGTTGAATTTAGCGTATGGCTCAAACCCAGCTCTTGAAATTCATCTTCCCACACGCCGTAATTATTCACGAAGGGGACATCGTTCCCTGCGTACAAGCACTGCAGTTGCTTTATGAAGAAAGCCTGACGTCTACAGCTGTCGATTGCTTTTGCATGCTGGCTAGATGTTCAGAGACAGGAGAATGTTCAATTTGCATGCCATTCATTATCTTCATTGACGACTCCAAGGATGTTAGATTTTGCGTGTATAGAGCTTGCGTGTATTGATCATTGGCCGCCTGATTTTAGTTAAGTATTCAAGCAGTCAGTACGGATTGCTGCCACGGAAAGAAGAGTCGCTTCACCGATCAACACGACGCTCACTCCCCGTGAGGCAAGCTCGGCTGCGAGAGACAGCCCGGCTGGTCCGCAACCGACTACTGCGGCGTCTGCTGGGCCCATGTCAGTACTGTAGCTCCGAAGAGAATCTACCAGAGTTTGCTGCTCATTGTCGTCTTTACTTGCCTGGAACAGTCATTGTGCACCTCTCGTGCAGCCAAAGTTCGTATGGCTCATCAGCCCTAACCCACCAGCATATGATTGCGGCGAATTGATGTCCACGGGCCAAAGGCTGCTGACATGGCCATCTTGAGTGGCAATCGCATCAGACATACAGCCTTAATTAGCACCAGCTCCGTTTGAAACAAAAGAAAGCTGGATGTCACACGCAATCTCTCTCGCATTCCAATCAGCACAAAAGCCAATTTGCAAATTTCGTGACCGTTAAGAAAAAGTTACTCCAAGAGATAGGGGTACGATTGCAGCATGAATGCCAATATGCGCAGGATGTCGATAGTGGACGATAGGCGAGCAAATTACCTGCAGCTGAACTAAAGACTTTTCTGTATCTCCTTCTCGAACTTCCTGATTTACTTGTATGTCGGCTTCAACAGCACAAGCGGTGATCTCCCAATCAGGATCGACATTGATCTGAGAATGCATGAATGGTGCATGTAATCGCAATGAACGCCTTAGGCAGAACGGACGGGTCACAGGAATCTTATAAGCTGAAGGAATAAATGTAGGCACACGTATTGGCCGCAATGCGCCCGACATGACGTCGAATGCGCAGAATTCCTCAGCGCGCTATATCAGCCTCTTATAGTCTGATGAACCTTCATGACACGGTGGCGTATCATCTTCAAAACATTACTTCTAATGCGGGCATGAATCTGCGAGACCCTACGCTTCTTTGCATGCATTTTGTTTTTTCCTTCCGTACCGAGATTCGAGTGATCACGCTCACATGCGCACGTGACCACAGCCCATTCTGTCATTCTGGTCGGCCCATAATATTAGTCAGATAAGGCTTAGTCAGATAAGGCTCTTAGCTTAAGAGCTTAAGCAATAAGTAAAGAGTTGTACTGTGACAGCTATTGGAACGTAAGTCCCAACACATCCAGCCGACTCTTGAACTGGTTCAGGCAGCTTGCCACGACTTTAAGTGCTAATTTACTAAACTCGATATTCCATCGATCATAATCCTGGTCACGGTATTTGCCATCATTTTGCCAGATTTTCGCCATGAGTTTGCATGCCTGTATACTAGTAGGCCTTCCAGAGCCTCAGTGAGCAATAACAATTATGTCCAACTTCAGTACCTTTAGTTTCAAGAGCGCGTCAATACTCTCCGAAGTTTTGCTCCAACTGCGAAGATCACCTGCTCGCCCTCATTCATACCTTATAAAAATATATTCTTACTCCAAGTGAAGGTACCTAGTGGGGCACAGCCTTAGAGCCAATTTCTTGCAAGAATGAAGACAATTTTTGTGCTCTTATGAGGCTTCGATAGACGAAACGATGTGGAGATGAAAGGTTGACGTGTGTGACGACCGCAAGCTGGGAAGTGTGCCTGGCCTTTTCGAATAATGAAGCATCGTAGCATCAGCGCTATGCTTTCAGAGGATCAAGATGTTACAGGTGTACAACGATGAACACTCGCATGCTATGGCCATTGCTTCGCCTGCCACCACCTCACAATCGCCAGCAGCGCCAATTATATCTGCGGCTTGCGTGACCCTCGCAATGTTGCCGTGATCACTGCTGGTCAGGCTATACGACTGCAGTGGAGCTGATTGTCTATGCATGTATCATGCTTGCAGGGGGATTGGGGCTCCATCTCCTGCCCGGCAAGCCATCACAGCAAGTGGCGAAGCAAGACCTCGCTGCTGGCCAAGGACCCCCTGGGAGGAGGCGCATGATTTCCGGTCTGCTCGAGCCGCTACCAGAGCCCCGCAACCAAGGGTGGCCAGCCTCTGTAGAGGTATAACCATTGCCAGGTGGTTGTTGCACTGTGATTCCTTGCCGGGCTTTTGCGGGGGCTTGGACTGACCGCTGATGTCAATCTGAAGGGAGCACACCTGCTAATGTGCATGCGTCTGCCCTAGCGAAAAGGTCTGACTTCACATCCGAATCTGAGTAGCACTTGTTTATGGCAGTCGCGATTGGAACGCTGAGCTGGCTTTGGTCGTCATGCATCCATCAGTCCAGCTGGCTTGGTGTACTCTTATTTTTTGTTATGCCGTCGCAATCTAGGGCAGGTTATGCAATGCAAAGCTTGTCACGTGCTTCATGATGATCGGGCCACCAAGGCAAACTCGGATGAGGCAACAGCAGACGAGCAACGGCAGGAAGACGACCTTCTTTCCACCGGAGGCGCTCAATACATCAAGCAGCCTGTCACATCGAGGGAGGAGGCCGCCAACGTCCCACCCACAGGACCTGATGTCGTCCGCGAGTTCCATGACGCGCTGAATCGATCGCCTGACATGGCTGTAGCGGTCGCCGCCATCAAGGTCTGGTAGCTACAAGTTCGGCATCTTGTTTTCCGATGGTTTTGTCCATGATATTGGATAATCTCGCGTATTTGATGGTAGAAGTAATAAGATTGTTTGTTTCATCTCTTGAGTCAGTGTAAGGAACAAGATTCAAGGCCCCTGCTGCTGTTGCTGCCTGCGCTTCGAGTGCCACAGCTGCTAGACGTCCTCTGGTGTCTATTCATGAGGTCGCCCTGCTTGTTATGTAACTTGCCCTCAACAGAACGAATGGAATGCATGCTGCGTTTGCAAAGTGATTGAGCCTCTAGCAGTAATCTCGAAAGTCAATGCTGTCAAGGCGAGGGCGGTCAGTTGATCGCGGCCCCTTGCTGACATCACACAGGCCCATGCCTGTGTGACTCATCGTGATGGCAACATGTGGTCATTGTCGCTACGCAGGCGCTGACCAGTGTTATTCAGCAGTCGTCAGCCCAGACGATGATGGGTCTTGATGCCGACCTGCAATCGGCGGCAATGGCCCTGCAGGCTTGCAACCCCACAGCCATCAGTCTGAAGGCCGGCTGCGAGCTGTTCCTTCGTTATGCCACCCGCATGTCAGCGCTTGAGGCAGATGACTTCCAGTCAGCGCGTGCACGAATTATACAGGTGCTGCCGTCCTATCCCATCAAGAAACCCCATGCTAGCAAGGTCGCCGTGCACAGCGCCTCCCCCCCTCCCTTTCCATTGTTTGCACTCACGTGCACAATGCGAGGTATTGTATACGCGTATAATGCTAAATACATCGATGCAAAACATCGTCGACTTCGAAGCGAGCCTGTGAGAGTGACTGAAGATCAAATCGCAACTATCGAAGGCAAGATTCAACGAAGCTCGCTGACATCGTGATGTGGTATGCAATTTGAAGCAGACAACTCCAATAGGATTGTCATCTCTTGCCATCACGTTGATCGTGCTAGCCCGAGCAAGTGGTGACTGTAGCAATCGCTGATCCATCTTGAATGGATTGTCAACGGAGTTTGTTGCAGCGTGGCAATCACTTTTGGAAGACAAGTGTGCGTGCACGAGCAACCATAGCGGAGCTAGGAGCGCGATTCATCCGATCTGGTGCCACTGTGATGGTCCATGGTTACAGGTGTGCCTCACTTGCACCAATGTCATCGCAAGCTCGCTCGCTCGCACGATCGATCGATGCTGGACTGCAATAGTGATCATACAACGTGTACAAGGCCACGCAGGTATGTGCATCTGTGACTATATCGTTATCATGCGGAGGAGCGGATTAGGTGATCTCTGTGTAATGCAGTGCAAGGCATCGATACCATGTGGACGCCCCACCCTCCTACCATGAGAGTACGCATGCTTGTCTTGCCTGCTTCTGGCTGAACTGCATGAGTAGAGCAGAGCTGCCAGGGATAGTATTCTATGGTTTATGCTGTCGCAGTCGGGTGGTCTTGGAGGTGCTTAAAAAGGCAGCGAAGAGAGGCTCGCGCTTCAGCATCATTGTCACGGAGGGCCGTCCAGACAGCACAGGCTTGAATATGGCACGGGCCTTGGATAACGTTGGCATCCCTACGACCCTCGTGTTGGACTCCGGAGCTGCCTACTGCATGGATAGGTACCTGTCATTGCAATCGCTTCCTCAGAAGCCAGGCCCCATATATAATTCCCAGTGGTCCTTGCCTCAGCCTGCCTCTTTGAAATGGACACGGTCACACACTTGCGAACGAATGAAAAGGGTACTGTGTCTTATGCATGCTGGTGGAATACCCAGCCATTGCCGCAGTTGCGGAGGCTGTTGTTAGGTTGTTCATGCATTGGCCTCAGTGTACCTGAGCTATCTCCCGAGTGCAACAGCTGCCATCGTGAGGAGGAGTGTGTCGTGACACACATTGACAGCTGGCAACAATTCCCTGGCAGTCAAGCTACTTCGGCAGCATTCTGGTCCTATGACATGTCAACATGCGATTGTCTGGTGGGCTGAAGCGCATCCCAGCTGCCCAATAGATGCAGCTGCACACCTTCCTTCGACGCCTTTGATGCACGAGATGTGGGCTGTGCTCCAGGGTGAGCCTCGTCCTTGTGGGCGCTGAGGGTATAGTGGAGAACGGTGGTGTCATCAACAAGCTGGGGACTTATCAGCTGGCGATCTGTGCCAAAGCGCACAACATCCCCTTCTACGCAGCAGCAGAAAGCTACAAGGTGTTATTGCTCCGTGCAGCCCGTCGTCTCACAGCATCAGTCGTCAGCCGAGGGACGACACATGCGCCTCTAGACCTCAAGAGTGCCCTTCGGCATTGCAGCTGTCAGGAGCCACATTTGACGAGCCAAGGGGGGATTGGGCATGCAACTCCCTGTCGGTTTGTGCATCGCTTCTGGTCGGCTTTGTGTGGGTGCAGTGCCATGCTGTGCTCCGACCTGCATCAGTTCAAGCATGTACACAGCGATTGCCGAAGTTTCTACTGGTAGCCTACTTCGACCAGGGGCCCGAGGATCTAAAGGGGCGCAAGCGCAGATGTCGTTTGCTCTGTGCCATGAAACATGATGGCAGATACGTTGTAGCACAATTAGCAAGTCGGTCGACTTGTTGAATCACCTGACGGATTGCTGACGTGTGCAGTTCGCACGGCTGTACCCTCTCTCCCAAGGAGACCTCCCGGTCGAGCCGAAATATGTGGACCTTGGCCCTCGAATGCCCTCCGAGTTGGTGGTGGATAACCCCTCCCGCGATTACACGCCACCAAGTGAGCGACTGTCCTCCTCTTGCTCCTCCTCTTGCTCCGGCGACGCGCCAGCCATAGCTGGCAGGAGGCGAGAGAGGCTGCTACAGCTGGCTTGTTAGGCTTGCAATACGATTTAGCATTGCTTTGCATCTGCATAATCTTGTGTTGATGAGGTGTTGAGGAGTGCACTTCACTTGTGTAGGTCTCGAGTCGACGATGTTGCCGAGCATCCTGTGAATGTTCTGCTGACAAGCAGCCGCCCTCGAAAGCCCACCAATTGCCTCGAAAGCGATCAAGTGGTGATTTCTCACTGTGAAGCCCACGTGGGAGCCTCCGCCCTCCCTCACACTGGTGTCGATGGTGTGCAGGCTACATCACACTGCTCTTCACGGACCTCGGCGTTCGAACGCCAGCAGCAGTCTCCGATGAACTCATCCTCGATTGTGCGGCCTAAGCACCAGCAACTGTACGGCTTGTTGGATTGTCGCAAAAGCACAGCTTTTATAAACATTTTGTAGTGTGGTTCATCCGAGTTCGAACAAAATATATATAATCACACATGGCCATGCACTTGAAGCGTGGTTGTGACTGTTATCACCTAAAATTATGCAAAATAATTTTACAGCAGTTGGGGCTCGAATGACAATTTCGGCTGCTGTTTGACCTAGCCGGTATAGGAAGCACTTCTTCCTCCATGGACTACTCTAGGAAGCTGCACCTTTTGCAAATTCTGTAGTCCAGAGTCCAGCAGTCGATGAATTATACAAATTTTACATCGAAAGCACGCCCACGTATATTACTTGAGACTCAAATGTCTCTGGGGCAGCTCGAAAGCACGATTTGCCAATAATGTTTCTCTGCTGAGATTTTATTATATCATTAATCAACGCATATTGCAGTGTTGTAGGGAAGGCAATTACGTCACTATAACCTAAGAAAAAATAATTAATTTCTTATCGATACTTTTCAACATATAAGAACGACGATCCGTTGCACACTTGAGCGAATGACTAATCTTACAAATCAAAGATCTGTGACTGGAATGAGTCAGCTTGAACAGCTGACAGCATCATGCAGCATGATTGATGCTACAAGCATGCAACTCAGTTGCTGTGCAAATAAAGTACAAATTGCAAGGAGCAACTTGCTCGCTAAACTCCCCTTTGACCCGATGCATGGCAGTCCGACTTGCGCTGTAGACACCCATTGATCATTGTACAAGCGAACGCGCCCATGGACAGGTATTCAATGTACGTCCTCGCATGTGCAAATACCTGGTCCTGTAACCAGAATGAAAGTGCGGCTTATGCATCGCGTGAGCGATCTGACGCACGTGCATAATTAGTTTGACCTCGGTCTTCGTGGAACAGGATATCTACACCCAACGATGGCTTAAGCTTTCTTATCTCTTCTGCTGTCGCTGGAACTAGCTTTGCAGCCTATCATACCGTATTGAGGTGGCGTAGATTTCGTCGTCGGGAGAGTGAGCAGTTTTTTTCCCTCGATGCCTGCTTTACTGCCACCAACAAGGAACAGCTGTTTGTTTTGTAGAATTTGTAATGCCTTGCAGTTTTTAAGACGCCATTCGCGATGGTCGGTTCCCATGATGCTCTGAAGCGCAGGGGAATTCGTGGAGACCAAGCAAGCACTTTGTGTATCACAGACAGAATTAGACACCGCAAAGTAAGCAGAATTCTTCGTGCTTATTGCTCGTGCCTGTTGAGAACGTTTTCTGCCAAGATGCGTATATGACTGAGGTTCGAGACATAAGGCTCGTGGTGGCTATGTTTGTAGGGAGCAGCTGGTTGCCCGGCTACAAGATGTGAACGAGCTGACTACTCAATTGGAGGTCGCAAGGTACAGAAGTCGAGCGCGATATGACAGATGACAGCTAGATTCCTATCCTACACACATGGCATTGCTGTGGGCATTGCCGGGGTGTAGTACGCATGAGATGAGATGAGTTTGTGACCTTGCTCAGGGGGGAGATGGGCACACACCTTTCAGAACGAGTCATTCTGAGCAGAGATTTGCAGCAACTGCAAAGGTGAGGATCCCATCTCTCTCCTCACTGTGCGATCCTGATGTCGAGGTCATTCTGTCTTGAGTTTCCCATCTGCATAGAGTTTTAATTCAGTAGGGGGCCCCTCAAGATGGTGCGACTGTCGTGAGAGGTGTGAGCAGACAGCTGGAGGAAACAAGGCAACAGCTTGATCGCGCCCAGTCAGAGATGCGTTACAAGCAGATGGATGAACGATGGGGAGATGACATCTATTGATCGAATGCAAAGAAGCTACAGCTAATGCATCCCTATTCGAAGCATCTGGCAAACGGTTGATTCCAAAGGGCAATGGCTGAACCGGAGGCACACCCCGTTATCACTGATCGGATCAGAACGACAACAATGATGTCATTCTCCCTCTGAAACTGACTCATATCTCAACCTGTTGTATAAAAATCTTATGCAACTGCAGCACAAGGTATCACCACCTTGCCTTCGAAAGCTGCAGC
Source organism: Prasiola linearis (assembly GCA_032356305.1). Lineage (NCBI taxonomy): Eukaryota > Viridiplantae > Chlorophyta > Trebouxiophyceae > Prasiolales > Prasiolaceae > Prasiola > Prasiola linearis. The sequence goes on along the minus strand of JAULKR010147744.1, from coordinate 1,628 downwards.
TGTCAAACTCATGATGTCATAACCAATCCTTTTGTTGGCAATTCTGCCCTCGGTTGCATGATTTTTTTTCCATATTGTCGTTTAGGTTGTGTATCGGGTGCAAATATTTTGTACATTAGGCTCTCTGACTGCGACATCGTGAAGAAACGAAGTCGTTTGTGGTTTCGCAATGTGTACTTTCGACATTCAGCCATCTTCTGAATAGGTCCACAATTATTTTGTTTTCGCTGCACATCTTGCAACCCGATCAAGTACCGCTTTTGAAAATAAGCTTGTCGTCTCTTCAGTAGGCGCTTGAACGAATTGGCTCCACTCTTTATGTGCTTCGGCAAACAAGAAAATGTGCTTTGTTCCAAGCGGGAACGCCCACCAATTTTCACTTTCGTTCGCCAGTGGTAAACGAAGCCTGGGCCGCCCTGGTTTGGAGATCTCGGAAAGTAAAGCAGCGATCCTTCAGAATCCATCCACTTCGACATGGCGAGCTTTGACATTTGCTTATTCATAAGGGGTGAAGTGCTCGACGCTTTGAAGGGTTATGATAATATGCTTAAATTTGCGAATACGCGTTCAGACTTCGATCCCTTAATTTGTCATAAAATTCATCCTAATATCTACTCTGAGGGGGCTGAGGTGTGGCGACTGCATGCAATCGTGCATCTATCAGCAATCTCGAAAAAGCATGTAGCATACACCTCAGCGATGTAGACCGAGAAGGTCTGCTTGTCCAGGTTGTATGCCATTCTGAATGGCACATGGAATTGCACGTGTGTATATATACGTGAGCCCAACCATTGTGTAAGAAAAAAAAAGCCTTTGCGCAAGAGGAATTAGAATTTTAGGGACAGTGAATGGTTCAATACTTGGCAATTGTCAGGTGTACAAAAAGCAGAGCAGATTATAAGTACAACAACGATTGTCGGATTAAAACGTGAAGGTTGCATCAGATTCCACTATCAGCATGATCACTTCCTGATCACAGCTGTCTTTTCACCTCCGCTATCTAACACGATGGTGCCGACATACTCTGACACGGTACCTCTTCAATGTTATGCAAGCCGTCGCTATGCGACACGGGATGGATGTCATAGATAAGAGATTGAACAGTCAGTCGGTTCAAGCTATCCCGTTGAGCAGGCGCTGATATATGTCATACTGCCTGGTGCGCCAGCTGTCCAGGCTCTCGCCAATGAGACCCAAGACATGGTCAACCACCTGCTCACTCCGTCCACCATTGGTCCTCACATCGACGGGTGGCGGCTGAACGATCGACAGATTTGTCAGACAGAGATGTTGCTGGACCACCTCCGTCAGACCCGACCAATTTCATACAGGTTTTCATTTTCAATACGACACCATTTAACCCACACACACACACACACACACACACACACACACACACACACACACATACACACCCCCACATATACATATATATATACACCCGATATGCTCACACACACACACACAACGCACACCCACACACACGCACGACGCACACCCACACACGCGCGCGCACACACACACACACACACACATATATATATATATATATGTGTGTGTGTGTGTGTGTGTGTGTGTGTGTGTGTGTGTGTGTGTGTGTGTGAGTGTGTGTGTGTGTGTGTGTGTGT
>JAULKR010146633.1:0-29541 GCA_032356305.1 Prasiola linearis | reverse complement strand
ATACGAAGTTTCGGTGCACGAAATTGCCGGCGATATATTCCGGGGGCTAAGAAACCTGGTTGAGTTTTCTTATGCGCATCGCCCAAGCGCCATCCCTCGGCGGCGCCGAGCGAAAGTAATCTGCAAGCGCGGCAAGCTTGACGTTCTTTTTGGTCGTGGCGTCGAGAGCCTCGTATAGTTTTGTGAAGCGTTTCATGGCGTCGTCGCTTGGCTGTGAGGGTCGAGGGTTCTCGCACAGATACCTTGTTCCTTCAGATGTCGAACAAGATGTGCGGACGATCCGTGCATCGCCAAGACCGACTCAGCCTCGCTCTCTTAATAAAAGCTGCGGGGCAGGAGAGTCGTGTCTTTCGCTCTAAGAGGTCTTTGATTTGGTTGTCACGTGGAGGATTTGTTGGCTTCATTTTTCGCACTTGCGGTGGTGCGCAACATTTTTAACGGCCCCTGTCAGCCAAAACAGGCTTTGTCCGTCTTATACTTCCGTAACAGCAGCCTCGGTCTTTGCTGCAAATCGAGCGAGTTGAGAGCGGCCCACAAAAGAGAAGTGTTCGTCGGAAAGCACGTGGGCCGCATTCGCAGCCAACTTGTACACAAGACCTTTCTCGACGTGGCCAGGTCGCTCGACGTAGGATACGAATCTAATTTTTAACTTCTTCAAATCACGCTCCAAAGCTCGTCGTGCCTGAAGAATAAAGAAGTGAAGACGGTCTGACGCATAGGGATAGTCTTGACGTAGGCAGTGATAAACAACGACCGGTAGTTTGAGCGAGTTTGCAAGGACGAGCGCTCGGTCGATGACCGGATTGTCGAAGGCCCTGAGCGTCTGTTGAATCCACACGAGCACGTAATCAGCATCGATCCTCGTCCCGTTTGCGTTTAGTCTATGCTCTCGGGATACTTCGACCGAGGTGTCGGAATCATCACTTACGTGTTTTTTTGCTGGCACACCTATCGTTCCTTTCGAGGACAGTCATCAGAGCGGGGAAAATACGTCGATTTGGTACAACGGCTCTCTAGCTCTCTCATACAAAAAGTGAGATGGCGCAATTGAGGCCACAAAAATGTCAGCCGCCTGGCTCCCGCTAAGCTCGTGACCTGTCTCGCCCAGCCAGTTGACGGTCACAACCTCCGATTTCGGCGCCCTCGAAGTCAAAGAAGAGGCGAGAGTGCTGATGTCGCCGTGATCTAAAAAGTATAGAACCTCGGATAGAACAATCAAGTCGTAGTCGCGTCGCGCGGGCAACGCCGGCAGATGCGTGTTGAAAAACTTCCCCTCTGGTACTTTTTTGCGTGCCAGGCTTAGCGCTCTTTGGGACGAGTCCACGCCTTCATATCTACCTGCTCTAAGACATAGCCGCTTCGCCAACTCACCGTTGCCACAGCCGAGTTCCAAGACTGACTTATATCGCCGCCTTGTTAAAGCGTTGAGCGTCGCGTTGTACTTGCCCCGCTCGTAGGCACTCGTTGCGTGGTTCCACGGATCATCGGTTTCGACGTAGATTCGTTCGAGATACTCCTTCGATGCCGAGGTCATAGGGACACCGCTTCAAACACCTCAACGTCGGCTCGAGCGGCCGCCCGAAGTTCAGCAGGCAAGATGAAACCTGTCGGGTCGTCGTCGATAACCTGCCCAAGCTGACTCTTGTATTCGGCAATCGCTGCCTGCTTGCGGGGCGCTGAGTCTCCTAGTGTTAGCTCCACACGTTCAGTTGACGATGCAAGATCTGGGAGACGAGGCTGCGACTTTGTTTTCCAGATGGAGTAGAAGAAGAGCCTTAGATGCGGCAGAGCTTCGCGTGTTCGCCGTGCGACGCTTGCTGATGCCCTGTGGTCGTCATGGTCGTCGTTTTCGTGTGTCGAGAAGAGCGTGCGCGCTCCCACTCGGGTACAGACTTCGACGACGGCGTCGACTGCAGCCGAGAGGTCCTGCTTGGCAAGCTCCCCATCGGGATAGGAGAGTCGCGTTAAATCGGAAGGCGGACGGCCCCCCAATTTAGCCACTGCGCGGCAGGTTTCCTTCGCACGAATTTGAGCGATATCCTCCGGCGTCCACTTCTTAGAATTCGGGTGAGAGGCTGCACCGTCAGTCATGATCACGACATGCGCCCCCGCGCGCGAAAAGGAAGAGTGCAGCAGTGCGCCGCACCCTATGGTCTCGTCGTCCGGGTGTGGAGCAAGCACTACGATGGGCGCGCCCTTGGTAAGCGCTGCAAGCTGGGAGTGGCGCCCTAGCATTTTAAAACCTTTTCGCCGTCCCAAAATCTTGAGAGCCGACTCTCCGAGTCCAAGGCTGTGCGCGCCGCGCTTTGCATAAAAGAATCTGGGGCGACTTGTCGTATGTAAGTTGAGAGGTCCCTTGTCACCCGCTCGGACCTCTCGCCAATGCAGAAGTGAGACAGCCCCAACGACCGCTCCGCCGCCGCGATCACGTCCAGTGCCAGCTCCTCGGTCAGAACCCGGACGAACTGCGACGCGGCTACCAGCCTAGATACCGAATCCTCGGTGGACGGTCCGTCATCCAACTCGGCAGTCTTAACGATCAGTTCGAAAGCCGCCGCTGCTCGACTTAGCAGAGGGCCGAGACGTGCGCGCTGCGCGTCGTTGTTTAGTCGCCCACGCGATTTAAGCGAACTTCGAACCTCTTCGAGTACCGAGTAGATTCCGCCGAGCTGTACGGCGGCGATGCGCCAAACTCCCGTCACCAGGCCCGGCTCCTTCACGTAATCATCCTCGTCTCCAAACATCACGAAACAAGGAGGATACATATTCTCCATCGAGTACGTCCCGGAACGCGTTGCTTTCATTCCGCGCATGTTCCATGCGGACTCGTCCCCCCTCTTAGCCTCTGTGACATCGACCAGTGAAAGTCGCTTGGCACCGCTGCTGGTGCAAAGGGGTACCACTGCGCGCGCTACGTGGCCTAGACCGGAAGTGAATCGCTTTGATCCGGTGAGGCAATTCCTGCGCTCTTGCCACGTCACAGGTTCTGCGCCGTCCGCGCCCCAGACGCCGAAGAGTGCCCCTGATTTAACAAGATGCGCGCACTCGGTCGCTAAATCCGCGTCGGCGTACGCGTCTATTAACCACAGCGCGTTGACGTGCCCCTCAAACAGTCTAGCCAACGATAGGTTGGCCTCGGCAATATCCATGAAACTGGCGACGCTAGCCCTCGCATACGCCCCGCCTCTTCCGAGTCCCTGGCCACCATGCTCGCGAGCTATGGCAGCACTCAGCCACCCGGCGCGGCGAACCGTGTCGAGCGAAGAGCCAATAGACTGCCCTTGCAAATCTTGCGCATCAGCTTCGCTCGCGAGCACGACCCGGTCTTGATTCGTCATTGGATACATTAGGTTGATACCGGTTAAGTGATCGCCGTGAATCTCCATGCCTGTGAACGCGAGAATTCGAAAGTCTAAAGAGGCGAAAACCGATCATTTAGTTAACATCTTTGACTCACCTTGCCTTTGTCCTAGATTAAAAGAGAGCCTTCTATTCCTACGAAAGTTTCTTAACGTTACGAACACATTCGCCAATCGCGATTTCTTCGTTTGAACTCTAGCTTCGGCGAAACGTTTTGGGTATACGCTCTACGTCGCAGGACGCTTCTAGCAGCCCATGCGGCTACGCTGCCTGCTAGTTAGCGCAGATGGCGTGATTGCGTGCCTAAGAGTGCGAAGCCGCCGAGCGGTTGAACAACCAAACTAATAATATACTAGGGAGAATCCACAATGAAAAACGATAAAGAACTGCATCCTGCCGGCAAACCCATCACCCACCAAGATACGAAGGATGGCTACGACACCCTCACGACGGCGCAGGGCATACCGATTAGCGACAATCAAAACCATCTGAAGGCGGGGGCGCGCGGTCCAATGCTCCTCGAAGACTTCGCGTATCGAGAAAAAATGTTCCACTTTGACCATGAGCGAATCCCTGAGCGCGTCGTCCATGCACGCGGCTACGGTATGAAAGGCTATTTTGAATTAACAGATAGCCTTTCAGAGTTTACGGACGCGCACGTGCTGTCCGAGGTCGGAGTCAAAACGCCCGCGTTCATGAGGATATCAACCGTCGCGGGTAGCGCTGGCTCACCTGACCTTGCGCGGGACGTGAGAGGGTTTGCCGTAAAGATGTACACCGAACAAGGCAACTGGGATCTCGTAGGCAACAACATCCCCGTCTTTTTTATTCAGGACGCGATCAAATTCCCGGACCTCATCCACGCTGTGAAGCCAGAGCCCGACCGCGGCTTTCCGCAGGCGCAATCTGCGCACGATAACTTTTGGGACTTTATTTCGCTGACGCCAGAAGCGATGCATATGGTCATGTGGCAAATGTCCGACCGAACCATCCCTCGTTCATTGCGCTTTATAGAAGGCTTCGGTGTTCACACATTTAGACTGATCAAAGGAGACCAATCACGATACGTAAAATTTCACTGGAAACCCAAACTCGGTCTTCAATCGGTTGTATGGGATGAGGCTGTGAAGATAAATGGAGCCGACCCGGACTACCACCGTCGCGATATTTGGAGTTCGATCGAAAGCGGCCAGTTTCCTGAGTGGGAGCTAGGGGTTCAAATTTTCGACCAGGACTTTGCAGACAACTTCGAATTTGACGTACTCGACTCCACCAAGCTTATCCCCGAAGAACAGCTGCCTGTGAGGATAGTCGGTAAACTCGTCATGGATCAGAACGTAGATAACTTTTTTGCTGAGACTGAGCAGGTCGCATTTTGCACAGCCAACGTCGTGCCGGGGATTGGATTCTCCAACGATCCGCTCCTACAGGGCAGAAACTTCTCTTACCTCGACACCCAGCTCAAGCGGCTTGGCGGCCCTAACTTCACGCATATACCTGTCAACGCGCCTCGGTGCCCTTACGCGAATTTTCAGCGGGACGGACATATGACGACTAGCGTGCCGAAGGGGCGCGCAAACTACGAGCCCAACGGATGGGGCACCTCCGACGGAGGTCCTCGTGAGGACTCAACGAAGGGGTACAAGTTCTACGAACAGGATATAAGCGGCTCGGCAACTAAGGAGCGGTCCAAAACGTTTAACGATCACTACAGCCAGGCCAGGCAGTTTTACTCAAGCCAAACTGAGACGGAGCAGCAGCACATTCAAGATGCGCTTATTTTCGAACTGAGTAAGGTTGAAACGCCCGCGATTCGAAAACGTCTCGTGGCTCACCTTCACAACATTGATAGTGACTTGGCCAAGGCGGTCTCTAAGGGTTTGGGAATAGAAGTACCGGAGGCGACAGAGCCAACGATTTCACCGCGCACTGACTTGCCCGTCTCGGATGCGCTAAGCATCGAGAAGAACGGACCAAAGAGCTTTGCAGGTCGAACCCTCGGAGTACTCGTGTCCGATGGCGCGAGTGCTGAAACGATCGAGGCGCTTAAGTCGGCAATAAGCGATGTGTCAGCCCGTTGCGAGTTCATTGCTCCGACAATTGGTGGAGTCGCTCTCAGTGACGGACAACAGCTGGACGCCGACCAGATGGTTGGTGGAGGTCCCTCTGTACTCTACGACGCAGTGGCTTTGGTGTTCTCGCAGGAAGGCGCTGAGATGCTTGCCAGCATGCCGGCGGCGCAAGATTTTATAACGGATGCGCATGCTCATAAAAAATTCATCGCGTATGTCGACACAGCGAAGACGCTTGCTGACGCGGCGGGGGTCACCCTTGGCGCCGATGACGGTTATCTGGAACTAAGTAGCCCGGATAAAGCCGAAGAGTTCGTCACCCAGCTCGCCTCGCTGCGGTACTGGAAAAGAAGTTAACAGCTAAGATGCTCGACGCCGTCCCGCTAAGTCGGGACGGTGGACTTGCTCCACAATTCGCCGATCAAATTGTCTAGATATTTCGCAGCATATTTTGCTGAGTTTACGCAGTTGAAGGATTTCTGAACTTCGGGGTCCAGTTTCAAAGAGCGATCCACTAGTTCGCGCCATCGCTCGAAATGACCAGGCCAGGACTCCGAATGTACGGCCGCGCCCACTTTGTCCAGCACCTCCGATTTGCAGCGCTGTTCATCGTAGTAGCACCACTCAGGAATCGTAATGAGCGGTTTGCTACGCAACAACGCCTCGTGGACGAGCGTGTCTCCCGCGGTGGCGACAACAATATCCGCAATTTCTAAATAAGCCGAGACGTTTTCTGACCAACCGACGGTCGTGACATTAGGAAAGTCGGTCTCATGGCCTTGACGAAGAACTTTGCCTACGACCACCCATTGATAATTCGGCAGCGCGCGCGCTCCAAGGCTTATGGAGGCCATTGAAACTCCTGCACCTCCGCCACCTGCGATGGCAACGATAACGGGCCTGCCCTTAGGCAAGCCCAGTTCAGCTTTGGTGCACGCCTTGCCGCTCTCGGCATTGCTCGCCACGATTCCTCCGCAGTAAAAAGTCTTATCTCTAAACTCTTGCGGCCAGTCCTCTTGTTCAAGTCGTTTGTCGAAGGGAGCCAGCAGTCCCGCGGAACCAGAGTAGGCAGCGTGATGCGCCGCATCGCCGCGCTGTCCGTGCATTCTGATTTTTACGCATGGAACGCTGCACACCCTCGCGAGCATAGAAACCTCTGCGGAAACGTCGGATACAAAAAGGACGGGGTCTCGCTCACCCATCCATGACGCCATCTTCGACATCGCTTGACTAAGCGCCCGAACACCGACGGGAGCGCAATCAAGGGCGCAACAAGCGGCTAGATCGTGGAGAGCCTTACTTCTAGCAAGTTCGCCATGCGTGTTTGGAAGGTCTATAATTTCAAGGTCTGACCGCCCTCGATCAATATGCTCGGGTGCCGCAGTAAAAACGGTGATCGGCCTTGGAGACAGTTCGTTCGCGATAGCGTTGAAGCGCATCGCATGCCCCCTGCCGTGGTGGTGAACGAAAAAGCCTATGGGGCGATCGCTTACTTTGGTATTAAGTGCGGTGTTCATTTAGCCTCGGATGCTGACAACAAGTCGCGGAGTGTTTGGCTCACGAACACAGTGGTTAGCACACGCTTTAATTTTCGCTCTTTAAACTACTTTATATGAGAAGCGTTTTTCTGGGTGTAGTAGAACGAATGCACATTTTCCACGTGGCGCTTCAAGGCTGCTTAAGAGCAAAGAATATCGAATACGGACTGACACCCGACACCGGCGGCCACATTACCTACCTGATGGATCTTGTTAAGGCTCTAGGGCGCGCCGATAAAAATGTGAGAAACACCATCGTCACTCGAAAGTTCAAGGGTCAGCGCTTTGATGCGGACTATTGGCGCAGCCGCGAGGTTATTGACGATCGTACGGATATATTGCGCATTGGGGGCGACAGTGACTGTTATCTATCAAAAGAGAATATGTACATCGAGTGGGATGCTTTGTCGAAGTCGTTCAACACACTCCTCGACCGATTGAACACGAGCGACGCGATTGTCCACGCGCACTACGCTGACGCCGCGGTTTTGGCGGAGAGGTCGGGTTTGCCCTTCTTCTTCACGGGACATTCCTACGGACTGGTGAAGGAGTCGCTCTTCCGTAATGATCTTTGTCAGATTAACCCTGCCAGCTACCGCCTGCGCGCAGAGAATTTGGGTCTACGCACTGCAGACGCCGTCATCGCCAGCTCTAAGGATGAGCGAGACAAGCAAATTTCGCTCTACAGCTCGAAGCCGCAGGCCTGTCATATTATCCCGCCCGGATTCGACTCGAGATTCTGTCGATCAAAGGTTAGCGATCAAAGTGTCAACGTTGTGAATCGCGAGCTCTCACGCTTTCTGACTGACGAGACGAAGCCTATGGTGCTCGCGATTGCGCGCCCCGTTGCCCGCAAAAATCTTACAGGCCTGCTCGAAGCCTTCGCGGACAGCGGCCTAAAGTCCGAAGCCAATCTAGTGATCGTCGCGGGGGAGCGCGAGACCTTAGGGTCTTGCACCGCCGAGATTCGCAAGGAGCTCAAGGGGCTCATCGAAGGCATTGACGATCGCGATCTGTGGGGGAGCGTAGCCATGCCTAAGCACCATCTAAGCGAACATATTCCTGCCTATTATGAGGTATGCAAACGCTCTGGCGGTATCTTCGTGAACCCTGCGCTTCAGGAGCCCTTTGGGCTCACCCTTCTGGAGGCAGCGGCGATGGGAGTTCCCGTGGTCGCTACGAACAGAGGGGGTCCCACGAACATCGTTTCGAAACTTGAAAATGGTATTCTGGTGGACCCGCGCCAACGCATCACTCTGATGAGAGCGATGACGAGATTACTTGGGAACCGCGCGCTGTGGGAACGCTGCGCAGCAAGCGGACTGGAAAACATATCAAGTTATAGTTGGGATTCTCACGCTTCGACTTACCTCGCGCACGTAGAAAAGCTAATCGCCCGAGGGTGCGCGACGGGGGAGAACCGTGCTGCAATCTGAGCACGCGTTAGAGCCGTGCAACGCGCTGGTGTGCGACCTAGACGGCACGTTACTCAATCCCGCGAAGGTCAACCCTGCGTTGACCGACTGGCTCACGCATCGCAACTTTCCCTTCTTTGTTGCCACGGGAAGGTGTTTCGATGAAGCGAGGGCGCTCATGGCACACTATTCCATCCCATCTCCTGACGTCGTCATAAGCGATGTCGGGACACAAATTCACTGGGCGAAAAAGGAAACAGGCTTCCGCCGCGAATACGCCTTTCCTCCAACAGAGTCGGCCCTCTCCTTCAGTATTGTCGATGGCGTTGCGAAAAACTTGTTAGGTTTGGCGCCACAGGGCCGCATCTCGTGTTTCAAAATCAGCTACTTCGGTTCAAAAAGTGAGGCAAATCTCCTTGAGGGCGAACTCGAAAAGCGAGGTGTCAAAGCGGTCGTCGTCCACTCTCATGAGAAGTTTATTGACGTCCTCGCAGAGGGCACGGGAAAAGGTTACGCGGTTGACTATGCCTGCCGTGTTCTCGACATCGACACTGATAGGATCATCGCCGTCGGCGACAGCTGCAACGATTTGCAAATGCTCACCATGGTGGGTTGTCCGGCAACCGTAGCGAACGCGAGTTCAGAGTTCACGCACGCTCTAAAGGTCATGGGAGCACGAACATATGCGGCGCGCTCAAGCTTCGGCGACGGAGTGCGAGAAGCCTATCGATATTATTCTGAGGCAAAGTGATGCGAGCTTCCGCGACGAGCGTTATCACTCTGGTCAAGGGTCGAAGGACGCACCTAGAAAATTTAATGGAGGGTCTGCAACGCCAGAGCACGAGGCCCAATGAACTCGTGATTGTCTACATGCAACCTGACGCTTTTACGGACCTCCCGAAGCTACCCTTCCCGGTTCGAGAAGTATTCGTCGAGGCCGAGGGATTACCGCTGGCTCAAGCTCGAAACGCGGGCGCAAGGGCCGCTAGCGGAGATAAACTCGTTTTCTTAGACGTCGATTGCATACCGGACGTCGAAGCGATCGCCTCGTACTCCAGAGCTCTCAGGTTGACTGACGGCGTCTTTATGGGAGAGGTGCGCTACCTTCCGCCTTTGAGGCTAGAATCGCCCCTTGAATACGATGTGCTGCGCAGCATGGGCAATCGCCACGTTTGCAAACCTGAGATCTCTTCGGGGTTCCCGGTGCTAGAGCCAAACTACCAGGAGCTGTGGAGCCTTTCGTTTGGAATTAGGAAAGGGGCGTACGAGCGCTGCGGCGGTTTCGATGAAGCATTCTTAGGCTACGGCGGCGAAGACACAGACTTTGGAACGAATCTCGGGCGCCAGAGTATACCGCTCTACTGGCTACCCAACGCACTTGCGTTCCATCAGCATCACGAGTCTGCAGATCCACCGCTCCAGCACTTCAATTCGATCTGTCGCAACGCAAACTACTTCTACGAAAAGTGGGGGTTTTGGTGCATGGACTATTGGCTGGACCAATTCGCAGAGCTCGGGCTGATTCAACGTCACCATGACAGAGTTGAAATTCTCAGGCGTCCCCGGTAAGGAGAGTGATGTCTTCTAGCGATAGCTGCCTCGTCTCAAAATTAAAGTACTACTCCGACCTCTCGGTGGACGATGAAAAGCTTGTCGCTCGATTTGAGGAGAGCGACACGAACCTCGAAAAGGGCGAGTCTCTTTATCAGGGAGGCGATCAATCGGGGAAGCTCTACGCCGTCAAGTCGGGCTGGCTCCTAAGCTCAACGCTCCTCTACGATGGACGGCGTCAGGTCCTGGGTATCCATTTCCCAGGAGACATCATTGGATTTGACAATCTGCCCTTTGAGCACGCCATACACGATGCCAACGCCGCGACGAAAGCTTGCGTATGCCCCTTTCCGAAGGCGCACCTTGACAAAGTCTTTACAGAGTCGCCAAAACTCTCCGCGCTGCTTTGGTCCGTCTCTTTAGTCTCGAGTTCAACCTACATGGACAAAATTAGAGTCTTAGGAAGAATGAACGCGAGCGAGAGACTTTCGTACCTACTCCTCGAAATTAAAAGCCGACTGCGGATCACCTCAGCACTGGGTGACGACGGGTCGTTTAATTTTCCGCTTAGTCAATCCGACGTTGGAGACTGCATAGGGCTCACTAATGTATACGTAAGCAAGACGTTCACTGAACTGGTTCGGAGAGGGTGGATCAAACGCTCGGGGACTAGGATTACGATTGTTGATGAGGACTCGCTCTCCGAAGAGATTGAGTTTCACGACCGCTACGCCGCGATGGACACATCCTGGTTCCCAGGCAATTAGCTCCCGCGCCAGGCCCCGCGACTCGATGGGGTGCGGCAAGTAAAAGCTGCGGGGCAGGAGAGTCGTGTCTTTCGCTCTAAGAGGTCTTTGATTTGGTTGTCACGGGGTCACCGTACAATCGGGGTCAAAAGTGCCGGATTGAAACCCTCATGATTTCAGTCGGTTACGACGTTAAAACCCCGATTCCTTTGTAATTCGATAGCGTTAAGTTGATTTTCGATTTGTGCTCCGTTTTGCACGCAAATCACGCATCGTTCGCCAAATGAAACGATGGCAAGTCCACTTCCTGGGTACCAATAATCTTCCTTCTGACATCAGTGCATTCGAGATGGCGCACTTTTTTTCGTTTGATTCTGCGCTTCGTAAAGCAATCAAAGCGAGGCGGAACAACCATCAACAACTTGGTCTTGCTGTTCATGTCGGCTTTCTTCGAATGACCGGTTGCTCACTTGATGCCTTCGAGACGATCCCAACGAAACTGCTAAAGCATCTTCGCAAACATCTAGATATCCCTACGCCAGATTTGGCGTCGCTTCGATCTCTTTATGGCCGTCGCCGAACTCTGTACGAGCACCAACAGTGGGCGGCTGTCAGGTTGGGATTCAAACCATTTTCTCCTTCAAGGGCAGGGGCCCTGCTCAGGAGAATGCGCGAAGAGGCGCAACAAACGATTGCCATCGGCAACCTGGTTTTGTCTTCGCGATGCTGGCTTTACGACAACCAAATATTGGTTCCAGCGGAGCGTCGACTGTTGAATATTTGCCGCAAGGCTCAACACGATGCAGAGGCAGATCTACTTCTGCACATCGATTCCCTCGTTTCCGTTCACAAGCGCAAGCAATGGATACGAGCACTTTCAAAGCCTCGAAAAGTATATGGCATATCTTGTATGGAGTGGCTCCAGCCGTCCGTACTACACAGGTCAGACGGAGGTGGTCTTGGAGCCGGTGGCCTTTTTACGAAGGCTGGCTGCCTTGGTCCCGCCTAAAGGGCCTTCGCAGTACTCGGTACTATGGTTTGCTTGCGTCCCAGGCTGCCGACAAAGACAAACTGATTGCCATGTTCGACAAAGAGCAGGGGAGAGACCCTGCCGAGGTCGCGGCGCTGCCTCCAGCCGAGTCGCCACTCCAAGATGATATGGGTGCTGATGGCGAGGATGTCGACCTTGTCAAATCCAAGCCCAGCTATCGCCGTTCGTGGGCGTTGTTATTGAAGCGTGTTTTTAAACACGATGTGCTGGTGTGTCCTCACTGCGATGGCGAGAGGCAAATCATCGCTGCCGCTGCAGAGCGCGAAGCCATCGACAAGATTTTAACTCATCTTGGGCACTCTACGGAGGTTCCAAGCATGGCACCGGCTCGAGCTCCGCCTCAGATGGAGCTTTGGGACGACGATTTTTAAGAAGAGCTGTGACCAGTCCCTTTTGACGCCAGCTTCAGTTTTGAAGTTTCGCGCCGAAAAATTTCAGGCGAGTGGCCATTTCTTGTCCAGCGCTAACAATGACTCAAAAATTCAGCCTTGTGGTGACTTTTCCAAAGGAACAGATACGAAGTTTCGGTGCACGAAATTGCCGGCGATATATTCCGGGGGCTAAGAAACCTGGTTGATTTTTCTTATGCGCTTTCTTATGCGCCTTGGCCCATGTTTTTCTTTGCAGTGCTCAGCGATATCGAAAATCGGCGCCAGACTTAAATCAGAAGCGGGAGACGCCTAGCAGGGGTCATCGAGATACGTGTAGTCATGCGACCAGATCTTTGTAAAGTCATGGCTGTCAACTAAGCTCGAGTAAGAGGTGATGTCGTGTGGAGCAACAACAAATTCAAGGACCCCGTCCCCATTTGCGTCGATCACAGCCAAAATTTTTGTTGGAGCGTCGCCCGTCGCTATAGGCGTGAGTTTTGCGTTAGACACTTCCCAAAGCTGCCAAAGCGAATAACTGATTCCCAGTCTGTCGTAACACTGATAGCCGCTTTGGGCGTACACCGAAACCAAAGTCTGACCTGACGTAGGGTGCACGTAAATATTTGTCGTTAGGCTGTCTTTCCAACCCGCACGCTCCCACTGGCCTACCTCGTCGAGCTGTAAAAAAGCGTTTCTCGCCTTCGTTTCTAGCGTCTTGTCGCGTACCTCCTTCGCTCGTTTGATCAGCGGCATCGAAGCCATTTGCGCGTAGCTTCCCTTGCAGTCCTTCAAATCCGCCACGACGTACTTCACCCCACTATTGAAAACTTCTTCAGCAATTTCGCGAGAGGACAGCGGCTTGCAGTCTTCGCTACCTACATCTTCCAGATACCTCGGATGGCAGGTCCATCGGTCGACGGTTGTGAAATGTTCGACTGCGCTGCTGACCACTCGAAAACCTGTGATTTCTGACGTGCAGGCCCCATCGACCAAAACTCTCTTGCCTTTGAGTGCGCGTACCTCGGGGGCTAAATCAGACTCCTTGACGGTGGCATAGATAGCCCTGAGTGAGTCCTGAGAGCCTGTGTTTGCCGAGATCAACGTTGTGTCTGTCGGAACCTTCGCTCCTTGAAGTACGACAGACCCTTCGAACATGAAATACATCGCGTAGTCGTCTTGTTTGTCTCTCGACAGCAACTTGGACTCGACCATGTCCTCACGACCGATGCGCAGAAGGTCGTCTCTCAAATGAAGACCTAAGGTCTTTACCCCCTTGTCATGATAGTCACCCGAGGCCCAGTCTTGTACGAAACGAATGTCCGAGTCATGCTCGTTCACCTTGATAGTGATGTCGCTGGCACTGACGACTGTCGGCGTGCGAAACATAGTCGCGCGGTCCGCAAGCCAAGTTCGGCGATTGTAATGCGTCGTCCTGGCACCGGAGCGCTTAAGGCCACGAAAGTCCTCTGCGAAAAGTTTTTTATACGCCTCAAAATCGCCCTCGTTTTGCGACCGCAGCCATTCAACAAATACGCGGCGCACGTTTTTGCGGCTCATTGCATCGAGCTCAAAAACGCTATTATTGGAGGCTGCTGGCGCTCTCTTTTCACTCCCTGGGGTGTGCGCATGATCGCGCTGGTCCTCACTTTGAGGATTTGTTCGTCCCCTCTGGCATCCACAGCCAGCCATCATCAAAAGAGCACCTACCCAATGTTTTGCGAGCATCTTAAAACAGTACCATGAGCCTCTCGACAGCCTATCGACGTTCGTGGGCGGTGTTATTGAAGCGAGTTTTTAAACACGATGTGCTGGTGTGTCCTCACTGTGATGGCGAGAGGCAAATCATCGCTGCCGTTGCAGAGCGCGAAGCCATCGACAAGATTTTAACTCATCTTGGGCACTCTACGGAGGTTCCAAGCATGGCACCGGCTCGAGCTCCGCCTCAGATGGAGCTTTGGGACGACGATTTTTAAGAAGAGCTGTGACCAGTCCCTTTTGACGCCAGCTTCAGTTTTGAAGTTTCGCGCCGAAAAATTTCAGGCGAGTGGCCATTTCTTGTCCAGCGCTAACAATGACTCAAAAATTCAGCCTTGTGGTGACTTTTCCAAAGGAACAGATACGAAGTTTCGGTGCACGAAATTGCCGGCGATATATTCCGGGGGCTAAGAAACCTGGTTGAGTTTTCTTATGCGCATCGCCCAAGCGCCATCCCTCGGCGGCGCCGAGCGAAAGTAATCTGCAAGCGCGGCAAGCTTGACGTTCTTTTTGGTCGTGGCGTCGAGAGCCTCGTATAGTTTTGTGAAGCGTTTCATGGCGTCGTCGCTTGGCTGTGAGGGTCGAGGGTTCTCGCACAGATACCTTGTTCCTTCAGATGTCGAACAAGATGTGCGGACGATCCGTGCATCGCCAAGACCGACTCAGCCTCGCTCTCTTAATAAAAGCTGCGGGGCAGGAGAGTCGTGTCTTTCGCTCTAAGAGGTCTTTGATTTGGTTGTCACGTGGAGGATTTGTTGGCTTCATTTTTCGCACTTGCGGTGGTGCGCAACATTTTTAACGGCCCCTGTCAGCCAAAACAGGCTTTGTCCGTCTTATACTTCCGTAACAGCAGCCTCGGTCTTTGCTGCAAATCGAGCGAGTTGAGAGCGGCCCACAAAAGAGAAGTGTTCGTCGGAAAGCACGTGGGCCGCATTCGCAGCCAACTTGTACACAAGACCTTTCTCGACGTGGCCAGGTCGCTCGACGTAGGATACGAATCTAATTTTTAACTTCTTCAAATCACGCTCCAAAGCTCGTCGTGCCTGAAGAATAAAGAAGTGAAGACGGTCTGACGCATAGGGATAGTCTTGACGTAGGCAGTGATAAACAACGACCGGTAGTTTGAGCGAGTTTGCAAGGACGAGCGCTCGGTCGATGACCGGATTGTCGAAGGCCCTGAGCGTCTGTTGAATCCACACGAGCACGTAATCAGCATCGATCCTCGTCCCGTTTGCGTTTAGTCTATGCTCTCGGGATACTTCGACCGAGGTGTCGGAATCATCACTTACGTGTTTTTTTGCTGGCACACCTATCGTTCCTTTCGAGGACAGTCATCAGAGCGGGGAAAATACGTCGATTTGGTACAACGGCTCTCTAGCTCTCTCATACAAAAAGTGAGATGGCGCAATTGAGGCCACAAAAATGTCAGCCGCCTGGCTCCCGCTAAGCTCGTGACCTGTCTCGCCCAGCCAGTTGACGGTCACAACCTCCGATTTCGGCGCCCTCGAAGTCAAAGAAGAGGCGAGAGTGCTGATGTCGCCGTGATCTAAAAAGTATAGAACCTCGGATAGAACAATCAAGTCGTAGTCGCGTCGCGCGGGCAACGCCGGCAGATGCGTGTTGAAAAACTTCCCCTCTGGTACTTTTTTGCGTGCCAGGCTTAGCGCTCTTTGGGACGAGTCCACGCCTTCATATCTACCTGCTCTAAGACATAGCCGCTTCGCCAACTCACCGTTGCCACAGCCGAGTTCCAAGACTGACTTATATCGCCGCCTTGTTAAAGCGTTGAGCGTCGCGTTGTACTTGCCCCGCTCGTAGGCACTCGTTGCGTGGTTCCACGGATCATCGGTTTCGACGTAGATTCGTTCGAGATACTCCTTCGATGCCGAGGTCATAGGGACACCGCTTCAAACACCTCAACGTCGGCTCGAGCGGCCGCCCGAAGTTCAGCAGGCAAGATGAAACCTGTCGGGTCGTCGTCGATAACCTGCCCAAGCTGACTCTTGTATTCGGCAATCGCTGCCTGCTTGCGGGGCGCTGAGTCTCCTAGTGTTAGCTCCACACGTTCAGTTGACGATGCAAGATCTGGGAGACGAGGCTGCGACTTTGTTTTCCAGATGGAGTAGAAGAAGAGCCTTAGATGCGGCAGAGCTTCGCGTGTTCGCCGTGCGACGCTTGCTGATGCCCTGTGGTCGTCATGGTCGTCGTTTTCGTGTGTCGAGAAGAGCGTGCGCGCTCCCACTCGGGTACAGACTTCGACGACGGCGTCGACTGCAGCCGAGAGGTCCTGCTTGGCAAGCTCCCCATCGGGATAGGAGAGTCGCGTTAAATCGGAAGGCGGACGGCCCCCCAATTTAGCCACTGCGCGGCAGGTTTCCTTCGCACGAATTTGAGCGATATCCTCCGGCGTCCACTTCTTAGAATTCGGGTGAGAGGCTGCACCGTCAGTCATGATCACGACATGCGCCCCCGCGCGCGAAAAGGAAGAGTGCAGCAGTGCGCCGCACCCTATGGTCTCGTCGTCCGGGTGTGGAGCAAGCACTACGATGGGCGCGCCCTTGGTAAGCGCTGCAAGCTGGGAGTGGCGCCCTAGCATTTTAAAACCTTTTCGCCGTCCCAAAATCTTGAGAGCCGACTCTCCGAGTCCAAGGCTGTGCGCGCCGCGCTTTGCATAAAAGAATCTGGGGCGACTTGTCGTATGTAAGTTGAGAGGTCCCTTGTCACCCGCTCGGACCTCTCGCCAATGCAGAAGTGAGACAGCCCCAACGACCGCTCCGCCGCCGCGATCACGTCCAGTGCCAGCTCCTCGGTCAGAACCCGGACGAACTGCGACGCGGCTACCAGCCTAGATACCGAATCCTCGGTGGACGGTCCGTCATCCAACTCGGCAGTCTTAACGATCAGTTCGAAAGCCGCCGCTGCTCGACTTAGCAGAGGGCCGAGACGTGCGCGCTGCGCGTCGTTGTTTAGTCGCCCACGCGATTTAAGCGAACTTCGAACCTCTTCGAGTACCGAGTAGATTCCGCCGAGCTGTACGGCGGCGATGCGCCAAACTCCCGTCACCAGGCCCGGCTCCTTCACGTAATCATCCTCGTCTCCAAACATCACGAAACAAGGAGGATACATATTCTCCATCGAGTACGTCCCGGAACGCGTTGCTTTCATTCCGCGCATGTTCCATGCGGACTCGTCCCCCCTCTTAGCCTCTGTGACATCGACCAGTGAAAGTCGCTTGGCACCGCTGCTGGTGCAAAGGGGTACCACTGCGCGCGCTACGTGGCCTAGACCGGAAGTGAATCGCTTTGATCCGGTGAGGCAATTCCTGCGCTCTTGCCACGTCACAGGTTCTGCGCCGTCCGCGCCCCAGACGCCGAAGAGTGCCCCTGATTTAACAAGATGCGCGCACTCGGTCGCTAAATCCGCGTCGGCGTACGCGTCTATTAACCACAGCGCGTTGACGTGCCCCTCAAACAGTCTAGCCAACGATAGGTTGGCCTCGGCAATATCCATGAAACTGGCGACGCTAGCCCTCGCATACGCCCCGCCTCTTCCGAGTCCCTGGCCACCATGCTCGCGAGCTATGGCAGCACTCAGCCACCCGGCGCGGCGAACCGTGTCGAGCGAAGAGCCAATAGACTGCCCTTGCAAATCTTGCGCATCAGCTTCGCTCGCGAGCACGACCCGGTCTTGATTCGTCATTGGATACATTAGGTTGATACCGGTTAAGTGATCGCCGTGAATCTCCATGCCTGTGAACGCGAGAATTCGAAAGTCTAAAGAGGCGAAAACCGATCATTTAGTTAACATCTTTGACTCACCTTGCCTTTGTCCTAGATTAAAAGAGAGCCTTCTATTCCTACGAAAGTTTCTTAACGTTACGAACACATTCGCCAATCGCGATTTCTTCGTTTGAACTCTAGCTTCGGCGAAACGTTTTGGGTATACGCTCTACGTCGCAGGACGCTTCTAGCAGCCCATGCGGCTACGCTGCCTGCTAGTTAGCGCAGATGGCGTGATTGCGTGCCTAAGAGTGCGAAGCCGCCGAGCGGTTGAACAACCAAACTAATAATATACTAGGGAGAATCCACAATGAAAAACGATAAAGAACTGCATCCTGCCGGCAAACCCATCACCCACCAAGATACGAAGGATGGCTACGACACCCTCACGACGGCGCAGGGCATACCGATTAGCGACAATCAAAACCATCTGAAGGCGGGGGCGCGCGGTCCAATGCTCCTCGAAGACTTCGCGTATCGAGAAAAAATGTTCCACTTTGACCATGAGCGAATCCCTGAGCGCGTCGTCCATGCACGCGGCTACGGTATGAAAGGCTATTTTGAATTAACAGATAGCCTTTCAGAGTTTACGGACGCGCACGTGCTGTCCGAGGTCGGAGTCAAAACGCCCGCGTTCATGAGGATATCAACCGTCGCGGGTAGCGCTGGCTCACCTGACCTTGCGCGGGACGTGAGAGGGTTTGCCGTAAAGATGTACACCGAACAAGGCAACTGGGATCTCGTAGGCAACAACATCCCCGTCTTTTTTATTCAGGACGCGATCAAATTCCCGGACCTCATCCACGCTGTGAAGCCAGAGCCCGACCGCGGCTTTCCGCAGGCGCAATCTGCGCACGATAACTTTTGGGACTTTATTTCGCTGACGCCAGAAGCGATGCATATGGTCATGTGGCAAATGTCCGACCGAACCATCCCTCGTTCATTGCGCTTTATAGAAGGCTTCGGTGTTCACACATTTAGACTGATCAAAGGAGACCAATCACGATACGTAAAATTTCACTGGAAACCCAAACTCGGTCTTCAATCGGTTGTATGGGATGAGGCTGTGAAGATAAATGGAGCCGACCCGGACTACCACCGTCGCGATATTTGGAGTTCGATCGAAAGCGGCCAGTTTCCTGAGTGGGAGCTAGGGGTTCAAATTTTCGACCAGGACTTTGCAGACAACTTCGAATTTGACGTACTCGACTCCACCAAGCTTATCCCCGAAGAACAGCTGCCTGTGAGGATAGTCGGTAAACTCGTCATGGATCAGAACGTAGATAACTTTTTTGCTGAGACTGAGCAGGTCGCATTTTGCACAGCCAACGTCGTGCCGGGGATTGGATTCTCCAACGATCCGCTCCTACAGGGCAGAAACTTCTCTTACCTCGACACCCAGCTCAAGCGGCTTGGCGGCCCTAACTTCACGCATATACCTGTCAACGCGCCTCGGTGCCCTTACGCGAATTTTCAGCGGGACGGACATATGACGACTAGCGTGCCGAAGGGGCGCGCAAACTACGAGCCCAACGGATGGGGCACCTCCGACGGAGGTCCTCGTGAGGACTCAACGAAGGGGTACAAGTTCTACGAACAGGATATAAGCGGCTCGGCAACTAAGGAGCGGTCCAAAACGTTTAACGATCACTACAGCCAGGCCAGGCAGTTTTACTCAAGCCAAACTGAGACGGAGCAGCAGCACATTCAAGATGCGCTTATTTTCGAACTGAGTAAGGTTGAAACGCCCGCGATTCGAAAACGTCTCGTGGCTCACCTTCACAACATTGATAGTGACTTGGCCAAGGCGGTCTCTAAGGGTTTGGGAATAGAAGTACCGGAGGCGACAGAGCCAACGATTTCACCGCGCACTGACTTGCCCGTCTCGGATGCGCTAAGCATCGAGAAGAACGGACCAAAGAGCTTTGCAGGTCGAACCCTCGGAGTACTCGTGTCCGATGGCGCGAGTGCTGAAACGATCGAGGCGCTTAAGTCGGCAATAAGCGATGTGTCAGCCCGTTGCGAGTTCATTGCTCCGACAATTGGTGGAGTCGCTCTCAGTGACGGACAACAGCTGGACGCCGACCAGATGGTTGGTGGAGGTCCCTCTGTACTCTACGACGCAGTGGCTTTGGTGTTCTCGCAGGAAGGCGCTGAGATGCTTGCCAGCATGCCGGCGGCGCAAGATTTTATAACGGATGCGCATGCTCATAAAAAATTCATCGCGTATGTCGACACAGCGAAGACGCTTGCTGACGCGGCGGGGGTCACCCTTGGCGCCGATGACGGTTATCTGGAACTAAGTAGCCCGGATAAAGCCGAAGAGTTCGTCACCCAGCTCGCCTCGCTGCGGTACTGGAAAAGAAGTTAACAGCTAAGATGCTCGACGCCGTCCCGCTAAGTCGGGACGGTGGACTTGCTCCACAATTCGCCGATCAAATTGTCTAGATATTTCGCAGCATATTTTGCTGAGTTTACGCAGTTGAAGGATTTCTGAACTTCGGGGTCCAGTTTCAAAGAGCGATCCACTAGTTCGCGCCATCGCTCGAAATGACCAGGCCAGGACTCCGAATGTACGGCCGCGCCCACTTTGTCCAGCACCTCCGATTTGCAGCGCTGTTCATCGTAGTAGCACCACTCAGGAATCGTAATGAGCGGTTTGCTACGCAACAACGCCTCGTGGACGAGCGTGTCTCCCGCGGTGGCGACAACAATATCCGCAATTTCTAAATAAGCCGAGACGTTTTCTGACCAACCGACGGTCGTGACATTAGGAAAGTCGGTCTCATGGCCTTGACGAAGAACTTTGCCTACGACCACCCATTGATAATTCGGCAGCGCGCGCGCTCCAAGGCTTATGGAGGCCATTGAAACTCCTGCACCTCCGCCACCTGCGATGGCAACGATAACGGGCCTGCCCTTAGGCAAGCCCAGTTCAGCTTTGGTGCACGCCTTGCCGCTCTCGGCATTGCTCGCCACGATTCCTCCGCAGTAAAAAGTCTTATCTCTAAACTCTTGCGGCCAGTCCTCTTGTTCAAGTCGTTTGTCGAAGGGAGCCAGCAGTCCCGCGGAACCAGAGTAGGCAGCGTGATGCGCCGCATCGCCGCGCTGTCCGTGCATTCTGATTTTTACGCATGGAACGCTGCACACCCTCGCGAGCATAGAAACCTCTGCGGAAACGTCGGATACAAAAAGGACGGGGTCTCGCTCACCCATCCATGACGCCATCTTCGACATCGCTTGACTAAGCGCCCGAACACCGACGGGAGCGCAATCAAGGGCGCAACAAGCGGCTAGATCGTGGAGAGCCTTACTTCTAGCAAGTTCGCCATGCGTGTTTGGAAGGTCTATAATTTCAAGGTCTGACCGCCCTCGATCAATATGCTCGGGTGCCGCAGTAAAAACGGTGATCGGCCTTGGAGACAGTTCGTTCGCGATAGCGTTGAAGCGCATCGCATGCCCCCTGCCGTGGTGGTGAACGAAAAAGCCTATGGGGCGATCGCTTACTTTGGTATTAAGTGCGGTGTTCATTTAGCCTCGGATGCTGACAACAAGTCGCGGAGTGTTTGGCTCACGAACACAGTGGTTAGCACACGCTTTAATTTTCGCTCTTTAAACTACTTTATATGAGAAGCGTTTTTCTGGGTGTAGTAGAACGAATGCACATTTTCCACGTGGCGCTTCAAGGCTGCTTAAGAGCAAAGAATATCGAATACGGACTGACACCCGACACCGGCGGCCACATTACCTACCTGATGGATCTTGTTAAGGCTCTAGGGCGCGCCGATAAAAATGTGAGAAACACCATCGTCACTCGAAAGTTCAAGGGTCAGCGCTTTGATGCGGACTATTGGCGCAGCCGCGAGGTTATTGACGATCGTACGGATATATTGCGCATTGGGGGCGACAGTGACTGTTATCTATCAAAAGAGAATATGTACATCGAGTGGGATGCTTTGTCGAAGTCGTTCAACACACTCCTCGACCGATTGAACACGAGCGACGCGATTGTCCACGCGCACTACGCTGACGCCGCGGTTTTGGCGGAGAGGTCGGGTTTGCCCTTCTTCTTCACGGGACATTCCTACGGACTGGTGAAGGAGTCGCTCTTCCGTAATGATCTTTGTCAGATTAACCCTGCCAGCTACCGCCTGCGCGCAGAGAATTTGGGTCTACGCACTGCAGACGCCGTCATCGCCAGCTCTAAGGATGAGCGAGACAAGCAAATTTCGCTCTACAGCTCGAAGCCGCAGGCCTGTCATATTATCCCGCCCGGATTCGACTCGAGATTCTGTCGATCAAAGGTTAGCGATCAAAGTGTCAACGTTGTGAATCGCGAGCTCTCACGCTTTCTGACTGACGAGACGAAGCCTATGGTGCTCGCGATTGCGCGCCCCGTTGCCCGCAAAAATCTTACAGGCCTGCTCGAAGCCTTCGCGGACAGCGGCCTAAAGTCCGAAGCCAATCTAGTGATCGTCGCGGGGGAGCGCGAGACCTTAGGGTCTTGCACCGCCGAGATTCGCAAGGAGCTCAAGGGGCTCATCGAAGGCATTGACGATCGCGATCTGTGGGGGAGCGTAGCCATGCCTAAGCACCATCTAAGCGAACATATTCCTGCCTATTATGAGGTATGCAAACGCTCTGGCGGTATCTTCGTGAACCCTGCGCTTCAGGAGCCCTTTGGGCTCACCCTTCTGGAGGCAGCGGCGATGGGAGTTCCCGTGGTCGCTACGAACAGAGGGGGTCCCACGAACATCGTTTCGAAACTTGAAAATGGTATTCTGGTGGACCCGCGCCAACGCATCACTCTGATGAGAGCGATGACGAGATTACTTGGGAACCGCGCGCTGTGGGAACGCTGCGCAGCAAGCGGACTGGAAAACATATCAAGTTATAGTTGGGATTCTCACGCTTCGACTTACCTCGCGCACGTAGAAAAGCTAATCGCCCGAGGGTGCGCGACGGGGGAGAACCGTGCTGCAATCTGAGCACGCGTTAGAGCCGTGCAACGCGCTGGTGTGCGACCTAGACGGCACGTTACTCAATCCCGCGAAGGTCAACCCTGCGTTGACCGACTGGCTCACGCATCGCAACTTTCCCTTCTTTGTTGCCACGGGAAGGTGTTTCGATGAAGCGAGGGCGCTCATGGCACACTATTCCATCCCATCTCCTGACGTCGTCATAAGCGATGTCGGGACACAAATTCACTGGGCGAAAAAGGAAACAGGCTTCCGCCGCGAATACGCCTTTCCTCCAACAGAGTCGGCCCTCTCCTTCAGTATTGTCGATGGCGTTGCGAAAAACTTGTTAGGTTTGGCGCCACAGGGCCGCATCTCGTGTTTCAAAATCAGCTACTTCGGTTCAAAAAGTGAGGCAAATCTCCTTGAGGGCGAACTCGAAAAGCGAGGTGTCAAAGCGGTCGTCGTCCACTCTCATGAGAAGTTTATTGACGTCCTCGCAGAGGGCACGGGAAAAGGTTACGCGGTTGACTATGCCTGCCGTGTTCTCGACATCGACACTGATAGGATCATCGCCGTCGGCGACAGCTGCAACGATTTGCAAATGCTCACCATGGTGGGTTGTCCGGCAACCGTAGCGAACGCGAGTTCAGAGTTCACGCACGCTCTAAAGGTCATGGGAGCACGAACATATGCGGCGCGCTCAAGCTTCGGCGACGGAGTGCGAGAAGCCTATCGATATTATTCTGAGGCAAAGTGATGCGAGCTTCCGCGACGAGCGTTATCACTCTGGTCAAGGGTCGAAGGACGCACCTAGAAAATTTAATGGAGGGTCTGCAACGCCAGAGCACGAGGCCCAATGAACTCGTGATTGTCTACATGCAACCTGACGCTTTTACGGACCTCCCGAAGCTACCCTTCCCGGTTCGAGAAGTATTCGTCGAGGCCGAGGGATTACCGCTGGCTCAAGCTCGAAACGCGGGCGCAAGGGCCGCTAGCGGAGATAAACTCGTTTTCTTAGACGTCGATTGCATACCGGACGTCGAAGCGATCGCCTCGTACTCCAGAGCTCTCAGGTTGACTGACGGCGTCTTTATGGGAGAGGTGCGCTACCTTCCGCCTTTGAGGCTAGAATCGCCCCTTGAATACGATGTGCTGCGCAGCATGGGCAATCGCCACGTTTGCAAACCTGAGATCTCTTCGGGGTTCCCGGTGCTAGAGCCAAACTACCAGGAGCTGTGGAGCCTTTCGTTTGGAATTAGGAAAGGGGCGTACGAGCGCTGCGGCGGTTTCGATGAAGCATTCTTAGGCTACGGCGGCGAAGACACAGACTTTGGAACGAATCTCGGGCGCCAGAGTATACCGCTCTACTGGCTACCCAACGCACTTGCGTTCCATCAGCATCACGAGTCTGCAGATCCACCGCTCCAGCACTTCAATTCGATCTGTCGCAACGCAAACTACTTCTACGAAAAGTGGGGGTTTTGGTGCATGGACTATTGGCTGGACCAATTCGCAGAGCTCGGGCTGATTCAACGTCACCATGACAGAGTTGAAATTCTCAGGCGTCCCCGGTAAGGAGAGTGATGTCTTCTAGCGATAGCTGCCTCGTCTCAAAATTAAAGTACTACTCCGACCTCTCGGTGGACGATGAAAAGCTTGTCGCTCGATTTGAGGAGAGCGACACGAACCTCGAAAAGGGCGAGTCTCTTTATCAGGGAGGCGATCAATCGGGGAAGCTCTACGCCGTCAAGTCGGGCTGGCTCCTAAGCTCAACGCTCCTCTACGATGGACGGCGTCAGGTCCTGGGTATCCATTTCCCAGGAGACATCATTGGATTTGACAATCTGCCCTTTGAGCACGCCATACACGATGCCAACGCCGCGACGAAAGCTTGCGTATGCCCCTTTCCGAAGGCGCACCTTGACAAAGTCTTTACAGAGTCGCCAAAACTCTCCGCGCTGCTTTGGTCCGTCTCTTTAGTCTCGAGTTCAACCTACATGGACAAAATTAGAGTCTTAGGAAGAATGAACGCGAGCGAGAGACTTTCGTACCTACTCCTCGAAATTAAAAGCCGACTGCGGATCACCTCAGCACTGGGTGACGACGGGTCGTTTAATTTTCCGCTTAGTCAATCCGACGTTGGAGACTGCATAGGGCTCACTAATGTATACGTAAGCAAGACGTTCACTGAACTGGTTCGGAGAGGGTGGATCAAACGCTCGGGGACTAGGATTACGATTGTTGATGAGGACTCGCTCTCCGAAGAGATTGAGTTTCACGACCGCTACGCCGCGATGGACACATCCTGGTTCCCAGGCAATTAGCTCCCGCGCCAGGCCCCGCGACTCGATGGGGTGCGGCAAGTAAAAGCTGCGGGGCAGGAGAGTCGTGTCTTTCGCTCTAAGAGGTCTTTGATTTGGTTGTCACGGGGTCACCGTACAATCGGGGTCAAAAGTGCCGGATTGAAACCCTCATGATTTCAGTCGGTTACGACGTTAAAACCCCGATTCCTTTGTAATTCGATAGCGTTAAGTTGATTTTCGATTTGTGCTCCGTTTTGCACGCAAATCACGCATCGTTCGCCAAATGAAACGATGGCAAGTCCACTTCCTGGGTACCAATAATCTTCCTTCTGACATCAGTGCATTCGAGATGGCGCACTTTTTTTCGTTTGATTCTGCGCTTCGTAAAGCAATCAAAGCGAGGCGGAACAACCATCAACAACTTGGTCTTGCTGTTCATGTCGGCTTTCTTCGAATGACCGGTTGCTCACTTGATGCCTTCGAGACGATCCCAACGAAACTGCTAAAGCATCTTCGCAAACATCTAGATATCCCTACGCCAGATTTGGCGTCGCTTCGATCTCTTTATGGCCGTCGCCGAACTCTGTACGAGCACCAACAGTGGGCGGCTGTCAGGTTGGGATTCAAACCATTTTCTCCTTCAAGGGCAGGGGCCCTGCTCAGGAGAATGCGCGAAGAGGCGCAACAAACGATTGCCATCGGCAACCTGGTTTTGTCTTCGCGATGCTGGCTTTACGACAACCAAATATTGGTTCCAGCGGAGCGTCGACTGTTGAATATTTGCCGCAAGGCTCAACACGATGCAGAGGCAGATCTACTTCTGCACATCGATTCCCTCGTTTCCGTTCACAAGCGCAAGCAATGGATACGAGCACTTTCAAAGCCTCGAAAAGTATATGGCATATCTTGTATGGAGTGGCTCCAGCCGTCCGTACTACACAGGTCAGACGGAGGTGGTCTTGGAGCCGGTGGCCTTTTTACGAAGGCTGGCTGCCTTGGTCCCGCCTAAAGGGCCTTCGCAGTACTCGGTACTATGGTTTGCTTGCGTCCCAGGCTGCCGACAAAGACAAACTGATTGCCATGTTCGACAAAGAGCAGGGGAGAGACCCTGCCGAGGTCGCGGCGCTGCCTCCAGCCGAGTCGCCACTCCAAGATGATATGGGTGCTGATGGCGAGGATGTCGACCTTGTCAAATCCAAGCCCAGCTATCGCCGTTCGTGGGCGTTGTTATTGAAGCGTGTTTTTAAACACGATGTGCTGGTGTGTCCTCACTGCGATGGCGAGAGGCAAATCATCGCTGCCGCTGCAGAGCGCGAAGCCATCGACAAGATTTTAACTCATCTTGGGCACTCTACGGAGGTTCCAAGCATGGCACCGGCTCGAGCTCCGCCTCAGATGGAGCTTTGGGACGACGATTTTTAAGAAGAGCTGTGACCAGTCCCTTTTGACGCCAGCTTCAGTTTTGAAGTTTCGCGCCGAAAAATTTCAGGCGAGTGGCCATTTCTTGTCCAGCGCTAACAATGACTCAAAAATTCAGCCTTGTGGTGACTTTTCCAAAGGAACAGATACGAAGTTTCGGTGCACGAAATTGCCGGCGATATATTCCGGGGGCTAAGAAACCTGGTTGATTTTTCTTATGCGCTTTCTTATGCGCCTTGGCCCATGTTTTTCTTTGCAGTGCTCAGCGATATCGAAAATCGGCGCCAGACTTAAATCAGAAGCGGGAGACGCCTAGCAGGGGTCATCGAGATACGTGTAGTCATGCGACCAGATCTTTGTAAAGTCATGGCTGTCAACTAAGCTCGAGTAAGAGGTGATGTCGTGTGGAGCAACAACAAATTCAAGGACCCCGTCCCCATTTGCGTCGATCACAGCCAAAATTTTTGTTGGAGCGTCGCCCGTCGCTATAGGCGTGAGTTTTGCGTTAGACACTTCCCAAAGCTGCCAAAGCGAATAACTGATTCCCAGTCTGTCGTAACACTGATAGCCGCTTTGGGCGTACACCGAAACCAAAGTCTGACCTGACGTAGGGTGCACGTAAATATTTGTCGTTAGGCTGTCTTTCCAACCCGCACGCTCCCACTGGCCTACCTCGTCGAGCTGTAAAAAAGCGTTTCTCGCCTTCGTTTCTAGCGTCTTGTCGCGTACCTCCTTCGCTCGTTTGATCAGCGGCATCGAAGCCATTTGCGCGTAGCTTCCCTTGCAGTCCTTCAAATCCGCCACGACGTACTTCACCCCACTATTGAAAACTTCTTCAGCAATTTCGCGAGAGGACAGCGGCTTGCAGTCTTCGCTACCTACATCTTCCAGATACCTCGGATGGCAGGTCCATCGGTCGACGGTTGTGAAATGTTCGACTGCGCTGCTGACCACTCGAAAACCTGTGATTTCTGACGTGCAGGCCCCATCGACCAAAACTCTCTTGCCTTTGAGTGCGCGTACCTCGGGGGCTAAATCAGACTCCTTGACGGTGGCATAGATAGCCCTGAGTGAGTCCTGAGAGCCTGTGTTTGCCGAGATCAACGTTGTGTCTGTCGGAACCTTCGCTCCTTGAAGTACGACAGACCCTTCGAACATGAAATACATCGCGTAGTCGTCTTGTTTGTCTCTCGACAGCAACTTGGACTCGACCATGTCCTCACGACCGATGCGCAGAAGGTCGTCTCTCAAATGAAGACCTAAGGTCTTTACCCCCTTGTCATGATAGTCACCCGAGGCCCAGTCTTGTACGAAACGAATGTCCGAGTCATGCTCGTTCACCTTGATAGTGATGTCGCTGGCACTGACGACTGTCGGCGTGCGAAACATAGTCGCGCGGTCCGCAAGCCAAGTTCGGCGATTGTAATGCGTCGTCCTGGCACCGGAGCGCTTAAGGCCACGAAAGTCCTCTGCGAAAAGTTTTTTATACGCCTCAAAATCGCCCTCGTTTTGCGACCGCAGCCATTCAACAAATACGCGGCGCACGTTTTTGCGGCTCATTGCATCGAGCTCAAAAACGCTATTATTGGAGGCTGCTGGCGCTCTCTTTTCACTCCCTGGGGTGTGCGCATGATCGCGCTGGTCCTCACTTTGAGGATTTGTTCGTCCCCTCTGGCATCCACAGCCAGCCATCATCAAAAGAGCACCTACCCAATGTTTTGCGAGCATCTTAAAACAGTACCATGAGCCTCTCGACAGCCTATCGACGTTCGTGGGCGGTGTTATTGAAGCGAGTTTTTAAACACGATGTGCTGGTGTGTCCTCACTGTGATGGCGAGAGGCAAATCATCGCTGCCGTTGCAGAGCGCGAAGCCATCGACAAGATTTTAACTCATCTTGGGCACTCTACGGAGGTTCCAAGCATGGCACCGGCTCGAGCTCCGCCTCAGATGGAGCTTTGGGACGACGATTTTTAAGAAGAGCTGTGACCAGTCCCTTTTGACGCCAGCTTCAGTTTTGAAGTTTCGCGCCGAAAAATTTCAGGCGAGTGGCCATTTCTTGTCCAGCGCTAACAATGACTCAAAAATTCAGCCTTGTGGTGACTTTTCCAAAGGAACAGATACGAAGTTTCGGTGCACGAAATTGCCGGCGATATATTCCGGGGGCTAAGAAACCTGGTTGAGTTTTCTTATGCGCGTCGGCCATCCCGAAGACGACAAGGAGATGTAAACCGCATATTCACCAAGCTTTCACGCCGATCAAATCGTGGCTCCCTTATTTATCGCTCAAGGCGCAAACGATCCTCGGGTTAAAAAATCGGAAAGCGACCAGATGGTCGAGGCGATGAAGTCTCGAGGAGTGGACGTCGAATACATGGTCAAAGAGGACGAGGGTCATGGGTTTCGTAATGAAGAGAATCGATTTGACTTCTATCGCGCAGCGGAGGAGTTTCTCGCAGAACATATGAGATAACGCCGTACTTGCTCGGACTCGGTCCATCAAGCCAGCTCGCGGCGTCCCGATCGCCTAGGTACGTGCGCGACCCACACGCAGAGAATTTACTCATACCTCTGAACCAGGCGACGCGTGGTAAACTTGAGATTGTGACGTACTATCCTGCTAAGTTTCTTTCGCTGACCGCACTTTGTCTGTGTTTTGCCGGATGTCAGTTTAGCGAAGGAACCCTTCAGGATCTGGCTTCCGACTCCGGAAACTTGATAGTCACGAAGGATGGAGGAACCCTATCACCGAATGACGCTGCATCGCCCCAGTCGGACGCCGGCATACCTTCTTGCATCCCCACCCTCGATTTATTCGACGACTTTCAACAGGGTGGCTTTTCGCCCAAGTGGGAGTCATGGGCCGATCCGGGAATGGGCGTGACCGAGGCGTCTGGACGACTGGTTATTACGCCGCCATCCACACCCAGTCAGTACGCTGCGGGCGGAATTCAAAGTGCGTTGTTAAATTACTCGCTGGTCAACAGAAAGATGCATGTACGCGTCGAGCAAATTTTGAGCCAAGCCGCCCCCACCGCGGGAATCGTCTTCGCCATTCGCCCGGGCGGAAGCTCGGGGACGGGTTATTCATTCTTGCTAAACAACGGAACACTCTACCTGACGCGAGATGACGGTGCCGGAGGAAAAGTGTCGCTTGGGCAGACGTTTTTTACCTTAGCCTCTCACCGATTCTGGCAGATGCGAGTCGCGGGCAACATACT
>JAULKR010145522.1:0-29651 GCA_032356305.1 Prasiola linearis | reverse complement strand
TCCAAACCTCCGGGTCGGTCAGTTTTTGTCGAAGCAGACGAGCAAGCCTCCCCATTACTTGATCTTGCAAACGCGACTGGTAATCAAGCTTGAGGCGGTTCTGGAGCATCTTGTCCAAAAGGGCTTTCCACGGAATAGTCTTTTTATAATGAGTGGGTTCCGTACGCCGTTTTACAATACCTCCATTGGCAACAAAACGACTTATAGCCAACACCTCTATGGCGGAGCCGCAGATATTTTTATCGATGCCGACAAAAACGGGCTCATGGACGATATCAATAAGGATGGGCGAGTCGACCGGAAAGATGCTTCAACTCTAGCCAAATGGATTGAAGAGGTTGTGGCCAAGCCTGAAAACGCAGATTTTAAGGGAGGGCTTTCGGTCTACGGGCCCAAACTCCCGGCCAGAGGGCCATTTGTCCACACCGATGTCAGAGGTTACAAAGCTCGGTGGTAATTTAATTTTGGGAGGTGCCAAGGGCGCCCTTATCTGGTTGAATAGGTCACTGGTAAAATAGTGCTTTAGCCCATAGGGGTCCAATGATTAATTCTGCCACAGTCGATTCTCAAGAAGGAAGCCGTACCGAAACCTGGCGGCGCCTCCTTTCTATCGCCAAGCCCCAAAAAGTAGCCCTTATTTGGGGAATGGTATTTCTCGTAATTTCTAGCGCAGCTGGCTTGGCTTATCCTCAGATTGTCCGTTGGATGGTAGACAACGTTTTGGAGCCCAGGCGTGGGGATCGTCTGCTGCCAATGGTTCTAGTTCTTTTTAGCGCTTTCTTTTTACAAAGTCTTGCCGGAAGTGTCCGCTACTACCTGTTTACGATGGCGGGCGAAAAAATTGTCCTTAACCTTCGGCGGAGGCTTTTTAGCCAAATCCTATCTCAAGAAATAGCGTTTTTCGATTTCAACCGCACGGGTGAGTTGATGAGCCGCCTGTCTTCGGACTGCGCTACCTTACGAAACACCGTCAGTGTTAACGTCTCACAAACCTTGAGAAATGCGGGCCAGGTGATCGGCGGATTGGCCTTTATGTTTTATACATCATGGAAGTTGTCCCTCATTATGCTAGTGCTCATCCCGCCAACGGCACTTGCTGCCGCTTTTTTTGGAAAAAAAATTCGGAAGGCTGCTAAAGCGTTCCAGGCCTCCTTAGCAGAGGCGAGTATTGTTGCTGAAGAGACGATTTTTGGAATTCGAACCGTGAAGTCTTTTGTACAAGAACAAAACGAAATCGGTCGGTATCAAAAGACTCTAGCGGAGGCGATGGGCTTTGTACGGTTTCGAGTGCGAGCGATCACGGAATTTATGACTATCGCTTCAATCGTTGGTTTTGCCGCCATCTGCTTTGTGCTGTGGTTCGGGGGGCGGGAAGTCATTAGAGAACAGATGACCGTAGGAGATCTCACTCAATTTTTGCTCTACCTGATGATCGTCGCCATTGGGGTAGGGAGCCTAGGAAGCCTTTGGGGAGACCTGATGTCAGGGGTCGGCGCAAGTCTTCGTGTTTTCGAAATTTTAGAGCAAACGCCTCAAGTCTCCGATGAAGGTGTCGTTCCAGAGAGGATAGACGGTCATCTTGAATTCCTTTCGGTCGCCTTCAACTATCCAACGCGAACAAATCATAGTGTTATTAAAAACCTCGACTTAGAAATCAGACCTGGCCAAATGGTGGCTTTGGTGGGCTCGTCCGGCGGAGGCAAATCGACCATTGGACATCTGCTTTCTCGTTTTTATGAACCCGATTCCGGAGAAATTAGGCTTGATGGGCGGCCCCTCAAAAGTTTGCAGCTCAATTGGCTTCGGACCAAGATTGGTATCGTCTCTCAAGAGCCAATCTTAGTTTCCACCACCATTGCCGAAAATATTCGCTACGGGAAGCCCGATGCGACTGAGGCCGAGATTCAAAAAGCTGCTGAGGCTGCCAATGCCTTTGAGTTTATCCAGAGTTTTCCAGACGGGATGCTGACCCGGGTCGGTGAAAAGGGTGTCCAGCTTTCCGGCGGGCAAAAGCAAAGAGTTGCTATCGCTCGGGCCATCCTCAAAGACCCCAAAATTTTGATTCTGGACGAAGCCACAAGTAATTTAGATACAGAAAGCGAAGCCTTGGTCCAGGACGCTCTCCACCGGCTGATGCAAGACAGAACCACTCTCGTGATTGCCCACCGTTTGGCGACGGTGAGGGACTCCGATCAGATTCTTGTGGTGGACCAAGGGCGAATCGTTCAACAGGGCCGACACGAAGAACTCGCCAGCGATAGAGACGGCCTCTACTTTCGCTTACTGCAACGGCAGTTTACTTGAATCGATGGCGATAATAGAGGGGGGCGAGGCTCTGGTTCGGGCAAAAATCGTCTAGATCGTCAGTTTGTGTAATTTTCTTCAAATAAATTTCGACCTTCCTGGCAGAATCAGTCAGATTTTTAAGAGAGACTACGGGCTCGCTGAACAAAGGAGTTCAAGGTGGAGAAACAAGAAAAAAAATTTCGGGAGCAAGACCGAAAAGGAAATTACGGTGTCGATGGTGTCTCCTACGATGGTGAGAAGATTCATGTCAGTGGCGATGAAACCAAAAAGTCTGAAGACAGCAAGCCAAACCCAAGCAAGAATCCCAACGGCCAAAAAACTGACCATAAGGTTCCTGGATCCGAAGATGACCCAGTAGAGCTCGATCGCAAAAAAAACTTAGACGCTGAAGGAAAAGCATCTAAAATCTGATCCGCCGAATAGGAAAAAACTTTGAAGACCCCGGCCAGCGGCTTACCCCTCGGACTGTGTTGGAAATTCAAAAAGTGAAATTCTTCTCGTCGTCGGTGCCAAATTTCCTACGTCATGCCTTGAGCGCTGTTTTGTATCCGAACCCTACTTTGGTTTCGTATAAAACGTATAGAAATAGGTAGGTCGTCCTGAGCGGATGCGAAGGATCTCGGCTTGCTCCTGCTGGGACGATCTTCTTAGAGGGCTCGAGAGCGGCTCCCGGTGAAAAATGGCCCCTACAAGCCCAAGCCGAGATCCTTCGCATCCGCTCAGGACGACCAGCGGTATTGACACTCTTTCGAGTGATATCTACCTATAAAAAATTCAATCGTAACCCGAGACTCCGCCACTTTTGAAAAACTGATGTAACGTCAAGGTCGGAACCCGAGGAGTGAGCGTGATGTTTTTTAGAGTTTTGATTGTTTTTACTGTTCTGAACCCCTCTCTAAGCTATGGTTTTTTCGATCAGCTTGAAGCCCTTCAAGACATTAAGGTGGGTCAAGGACTCTGTCAGCAAGACTGGAGAGGCCTCAGTGGAGATTTAAGAAGCGGAACGAAAGTTGTCTCCGACTCACAGATTGTTATCTTTCTACCCTGCGCCCTGTGGGCCGTAAATTTTAGCTCCACAGCCTACCTGGTCACTGAGGCGCCTGGTCTTCCCGGAGGCGTTTTGATACAAAGCTTAAGTTTCCTTCAACACCGGCATGGCAGAGGCCTGTTTGGCTCCTCCGTAGTTCACAATATGCGCTGGGACGATCAAGACACCCTCTACAGCCGCTTTTATTTTAAGCAAAGAGCGCTCTGCGGAAACATGATTCAGTATCGCTGGGATGCGGCCCAGCAGGTCTTTGTCGCGACAAAGTTGCTGGGCAATGCAGACTGTGAGAGTCCGGTTGAAAACTGGAAGCCCCTGTTAAGCCCCGTAGACTAGATCTTCAAACCTGGGCCATACCGCCATCGACGGGAAGGTCGACACCGTTGACATAGGAGCTCTGGCTCGAAGCCAGCCAAAAAACTGTGTTCGCAACTTCCGAAGGGTTTCCAAAACGTTTTAACGGAACCTGTCCTGCCACGTTGGCTGAAAACTTTTCCACTTGTTCTGGAGTCATATCTGTCTTTCCAAAAAAGGGAGTCTCGATGGGACCTGGGCTCAAGGAGTTCACTCTAATGCCTCGGGGCGCGAGTTCGCTGGCAAAAGTTCGTGCAAAAGAGCGCACAGCAGCTTTGGACGCATTATAGACGCTAAGGTTTTCTAGTCCTTTGCTGTTTGCTATGGAAGAGTTCAGAATAACCGCGCCGCCATCGTTCATAATCGGCACGAACTTTTGGATTGTGAAAAAGAGACCTTTGGCATTGGTGTCCATAATAGCATCATAGGTAGCTTCGTCAGTTTGGAGAAGGCTGCGTAGCTGTCCTAAGCCCGCGTTTGCAAAAAGGACGTCAACAGACCCAAAGCGTGCTTTGGTTTTAGATACCAGATCGTCGACTTCTGAAAGTTGAGTTACATCCACTTGAACAGCGAGAGTACTACCGCCCAATTCTGCCTGCGCGGCTTCTAAGGTCTCGGGGTTTCTACCAGTGATGACAACATTGGCTCCATCCGCAGCAAAACGCCGGGCCGTGTGAAACCCCATACCGCTGTTGCCTCCGGTGATAACAACAGTTCTCCCCTTAAATTCAGACACTTAGCTCTCCCATTCCAAAGGTTTGTTTTTGTATACCAATTGGTATATAAAATGAATTATACCTGTCGGTATAAAATGTAAAGGAAAAGATTTGGGACGACCACTAGGGTTCAATAGGCAAGAAGCCTTACAAAAATCAACAGAGCTCTTTATACAAAAGGGCTACTCCGCGACATCACTGTCGGAACTCGTAGGGGCTATGGAGATTGTAAAGCCAAGTTTCTACAACGCCTTCGGGAGTAAAGAGGGCCTGTTGTTGGAGTGCTTAACCATGTATTCTCTAGCAGCAATCGGTATATTCAAAGAGGCACTTAATAGAGATGAGGATCTTCAAAACTCTATGAGTACGTTCTTCTTAACAGTGATCAATTCTCACAAGGCTCGTGGTCAAAACCCTGGTTGCCTCCTCGTGTCGTGCGCCTTGGAGTCTGACAACCCAGCAGTTAAAAAAATACTTCACTCTCACAGCAATGAACTTCATGGATTGATCTATCAGCGGATCCAAAGAGGTTTTGAAGCTGAGTCTTTTTTTTCTGATCTCAAGCCTAAGGCTCTAGCCTCAATGATCGGTATTTTTTCGCAGGGGCTTTCTATCTCTTACAAACAAGGTCAGAGTTTTGTGTCTCTCAGAAATGCAGTCAAAGTGATGGAGACTTTTGTTTTAGAGGCTCTCAAAAAAGGACCTTCGGGAAGTTCTGTCGACGGAAAGCTCCCCTGAGCTATTGGGTAAGTGCTGGATAACTAAAAAAGAAGAAGTGAATCGTGTTGAAACCAAAATGAACCAACATAGCCGTTTCGATACGATTCGTTGCTTGGTAGGCATAGCCGTAAAACAAACCCGCGAGACTTGATAAAGCTACGTAAGAAACTCCGCCTGCGTAGTGAGCTAACCCGAAGATGAAAGCTCCGAGGATGACGGCCGCCACAGAGCCACCGCCAGAACGGGGAAATCGCTGAGAGATCCCCTTTTGTAAAAAGCCACGAAAGAAAGCTTCTTCAGCAAAACACACAAATAAGAGGTTGTTCAGTAACCACAGCCAGGTCTGATCTGGAAGTTTTAGGTCGACGCGAACAAAGTTCATAGCTAGAGCTAAGGGGACTATGAGGAGTAAGAGGTATCCTAACGTGTGTTGCGCCGTCGCTAAAAACTTGGGACGAAATGCGGGCTGACTTTTTTTGAGCAGAACCAGGTAAATCAAGAGGCCCACAACAGCTTTGTCAAAATTCAAATACATTGAGTAGAGACTAGAGTCTGGAGAAAATTTGTGAGCTTTTAGAATTACGAGATTTTGAACCCCAGGAATCTTATGGGCACCGAGCGCGATAGCGAGACCAGCGAAAACCAGGTAACAGAGGACCTTACCACCGAGATTCCATTTGAATTTTTGAGGAAGCCAGAGAGCCGGTGCCGCAAGACCAGTACAGCCTATAAGTTCGATGCCGAAGCGTCCGTAAGTCACTCCTGTCACCAAAGCTCCAGCGAACAGGGCCAGTGAGACTCCTCTTGTTGATACGATAGCTGCAACGATCGCAGTCATCAGTAAAAAATAAGGTAAGAGTTCTAGGTCCATGGGTAAATCATAGGCGGTGCCAAGCGTGTGGTCAAAGTCGACCATAGCAAAAGAACATGGCTCTTCCAAAGATTTAAGGTCTGATAAAGTTGACTAGGACAGGGGGGCGTTGGCTTATAGACTCTTTGTAGACAATGGATTCGATTTTCGAGAATCCAAATTCCTTTGCCATTCGGCCCGACCACGTTCTGTAGGCGGCCTCTCTTTGCGAAGCTCCACTTTCAATCTCGTCCCAATAGCGATCAAAATTTGTTCCACCAACCCAGTTCCCTTGGATCAAATCAATATTTTCAGGTCCGAAATGGGCCATCATCTCTCGGTAGAGATCTTTTCCATCAGCGGCGCTTCGAAAGGCCCTCGGGTTGT
Source organism: Prasiola linearis (assembly GCA_032356305.1). NCBI lineage: Eukaryota > Viridiplantae > Chlorophyta > Trebouxiophyceae > Prasiolales > Prasiolaceae > Prasiola > Prasiola linearis. The sequence continues at coordinate 23,272 of JAULKR010145522.1, read as the reverse complement.
TTATAAGTCTAGAGATGAACGACAGCTCTGAGGTTTCTAAATCTAAATAGGCCGAGAAAAAAAATAGGGTGCCCGCCGTATCCATCCACTCAAAGAAATCATCACCTTTATCCAACTTTACCCGTGGCAAGACGGTTCGTAAGGGAGAGGTGGATCTGGCAGCGGCACTGCAACTTGGAGACCCAAAAGCGGCGGACGGCCAGATAGAAACTGCCACAGAAATTGACAGATACATTGGAATATAAAGTAAAATGAGAGAAAACGTCACCCTTCTTATCATAGAACCACTAGTACAGCGCCAGAGGCGGCTTAAAGTTGAGCCTTTGGTTCAGTTGCCATTCCATTATTAAGCGTATTTTCTCTGAGGCATAGCCATCACCGTAGGGGTTTTTATGATTGGGTTTGAGATCCTCAGCTGGTTTCCGCATCCGCTTTTGTCCTTCGGTCAAAATCTGGGATAGGTTTTTACCGATCAAATGTGTGAGCCCTGTTGCCACGGTTTCGTTTCTTTCGGTGACCTCACGAGTGACTAGTGTGGGGATCCCAAAACTTGCGGCCTCCTCCTGAATTCCACCAGAGTCAGTCACGATAAGTGAAAGTTTTTGATAGAGCCAAACCATTTCAGGATAGTCTAGTGGGTGCAGAACCTTCAGGAGCTCACTTTCCGTAGGAACTTGACTGAGGAGCTCACGAACGACCGGGTTCGGATGCATGGGGAACAAGATAATAGCCCCCGTGGTCCGCGCCAGCAAGAGGGTATTTTTCACGGTTTCGATAAATGTCTGATTCAGGTTTTCACGGCGGTGAATCGTCAGCAGTATCCAGGGTTTTTCCTTGGACAGAGTGGAAAGTTGTTGCTCGATTCCCTGAATCTCCTCTCGGCACTGTTGCACCTTTGAGACACCGATTCTCAAAGCGTCCACGACAGTGTTGCCAGTTTTGAAAACCGTAGCTTCGTCAAAACCCTCTCTTATCAGATTGGCACTGGCTGTTCTAGTGGCGGCAAAATGGTATCTAGCGAGGCTCGCGGTGAGTTTTCGATTCATTTCTTCTGGAAAAGGATTATCTATAGAGTGGGAGCGTAAACCGGCTTCCACATGGGCCACTGGAGTTTGAGTGTAGAAACCAGCTAGGCTGCCAAGAAGGGTCGTGGATGTATCTCCATGAACGTAGATGGAATCGTAGTCCCGAGTTCTCAAAATATCGCAAAGCTGAGGGAGACCCGTCGAAATGGGATCTTCAATGTTTTTGCACCGACTAGAAATGCCCAGATCAAAATCCGCTGTTAAGCCGAAGAATTTAAGAATGGGGTCCACAAGATCCTTATGTTGGCCTGACAGCCCGATCTCCGGGGTAAAAAAAGGACTCTCTCTCAGGGCGAGCGCCACCGGAGCCATTTTTATGGCTTCGGGACGGGTTCCAAAAAAAAGAAGTACCTTTTTTTTCATCGCGACGTTTCCATCGGGCGAGACGTCGTTCTTGAGACATGATCTTGATTTTGAATAAACTCATCGATAGGCGCGAACCGATAACCGAGTTCTTTAATTCCTCGCACGAGTCGCTGGAGTTCTCGGCCGTCATCTGCGAACTCACCAAGTCCTCCGTTTTCTTCAGTGTTCAAAAGAAAGGGATGAAAAAAGACAGAGGCCCAGGTGTCTCGTAGGACCCTGTTGCGTCTGGCATCCCGAAGAATATCGTCGACCAACCTTTTTTTGCCGCCCGGAGCCGGTTGGGAGGTCACATTGCCCAGCGACTCAGGGATCACCCTCTGTCCATAGTGGTCTCCATAGATTTCGTAAGGAAAAAACTGACCCAATCGGTTTGTATCGAAGCTGTTTGAGTAGTTTGCAAAAAGATCTCTACGTGCCTGAAGTTGGCCTGAGTTTTGGGGAGTAAACTCAAGGATGGAAGTTAGTAGGGGGTTGCCAGGATCGGGTTGATCCTTGGGGGTGTCGTCAAAATAGGTGATTCGCCCTAAATTCCAAGGGAACACACCGGCGAAGATGCGGTAGTCCGTAGGTGAGGCGAGGTAGTGAGGTGTGAGCCAGATGTTGGGATAGATGTCTTCGGGCTCAAGAAGAGCATTCGCTCTTTCCAAAATCTCGAGAGTCTTCGTCGCATCGTATCCAGTGACAGGTGTGTTGGTGACCACATTCCAAAATTCATAGTCGACGCCACTCACACCTATGGGATTCAAAACCCCAGGCAAGTGGTGAGTGAGCCCGTGCAAAAGAAACTCTGTGCCTTTAGCCTTCGTCTCTCGAATCCACTGTAAAAACTCAGGAACCTCTGTATAGACCCGTCGCTCACCCAACGGCTCGCCATCTCTGAGTGCGTCGTTGGCATAGATCGGAACTAGCGAAATATTTAGGGGGACCTGCTCCTCATCCATGACGTCTTCAATGGCCTCTAATGTTTGGACCGAGGTCAGAGGGTGGACATCCTCTATTCGGAGAAACGCCAAGTTTTGCTCATGTCTTGCCGGTTGATTCAAGAAATCAAAAAGAACGTCAGCAAAAATTAAATAGCGGTCGGCCTCGTGAATATAACTAAAGGGAATATCGGCGACGAAAAAGAAATTTTTGTTTCGTGTAATGTAAGGAACCTGTTCTCTAGAGTAGCTATGTTCGGCCCAAGAGAGGACTTTCACCTCTTGGCCGAGTGTTCGGGTCGCCACGACCTCAAAGGCCGAGTTGATGCCTTCGCGAGTTTCGGGGTTCTGGAAAGAAAAGCTCTTATAAAAAGTCTCTCCTTTGTAATGAAAAAAGCGAAAAAACGAGGGCTCGCCGTCGGAGTCGAGATAGTCTTCGTCCAGCAGCGTGAGCCGATCGTAACCGAGGCCAAATTGATTTCTTTGTACCTGCTGCGGGAGATTCCAAAACGAATATCCAACCCACATAAACGGCTTTTCCGTCAAAGCGAGGTCGTTGTGAAACGAATCGGGGACCTTCGCATTATAGACGCTACCCAGATAAATCGTGGCTTCACAAATTTCGATTTGACCAGGTTCATAGTTTTGCACACGACCGTAACGCTGGTTGTAGGACGGAAAGTGTCCAAGAAGATTCTTGAGCTGAATCAAATGCATCTTGGAGTCGTCGGTTACGGATAGTGGATTTTTATTGTCGAAAAGAATCAAAACGCAAGGGCGGTCATCATAGAGGGCGCTGTCGAAATTGGCATCGGCGGCACCATTCTCTTGGGGGGCGGTGCTAGTCGTGTCGTCATTCTCAAAGTTCACTTCGTAAGGACTGGTATCAAAGTCACCGGGATCGTAAGAATTGAGGTTTGCTGTATCTCTACCTCTATCTCTATCTGCGGCCTCTCTCTTTGGGCTCGGAGTACTCAGAACAGCTGTTCCTTCTTCAGCCCCTTCTTTTCGGACGCAGCTCACGCTCAAGCTGCAAACTAAAAGGAGCAAGAAGGTAGAGAGACCGCTCATTCGAAATGCACCTTTAGCGTAAATCATTGCTCACTCCTTGTTGCTCTCTGCCGATCCAGTAGGGGTTCTGTATTTCGTCGTAGAATGCGCCCTGAGAAGATATCGAAGACGAGGTTCTCATATCGCCGCCGTCAACTCCGCTATAGCCTAAGGAATCCCAGTAACTGATCCCGCGGATGCGTTCTACGAATTTAGGAACTGTGCGAAGAGAGGTTAGTGCATCTGTGATCCATTTAGCTTTGCGTCCTGGCCGATCTCGATCTTCGATGACTGCAAATTCAGAAATGATGACGGGTTTATCCATTGAGACTTCTTCGACCTGCGGCCAAAAATTTGAGAGCTTCTCTTCAAAATCCACCCAGTAGGAATCCTGAAGCTGTCTGCCAAAAACGGAGAGTCCGATCCAGTCAACGAAATCATCTCCAGGGTAGTAGTGAACAGCTCTGTTCCAATCTTCATCGGGACTGACAGCGGTGTCCACATGGAAGACCCAGACAACGTTGAAGACGCGTGCTCTGCGGAAAATGTTAATTATTCTTCGGTAAACATCCCTGAACTTCTCGGGGCCGTCAGGATGCTCAGGATCACCGTAAGCATCGGTTGTGCCACCACCGTTCCAGCGTCCATTCCAAGGGAACCAATCGCCGTTCACCTCAGGTCCGAATTCAATGATGATCGGTTTGCCGTAGTCCTTTGCCTGTTGGGCCCACTCTCTCAGGTGAAAATCAAAGTTTCCGTCCAAAAACTGATCCATACTCTGCCAAGGGTCTCTTTGGTAGGTTTTAGCCTGGCTCCAGGGGCTCATGCGAATGTAGGGGATTGTTCCAGCTTCATCACTGGCTCTCACGTTATCCCAGGGAAACGCGACAACACCTTGAAGCCAGTTGTTGCTAAAATAATTCCAGATTAATTTTTTATCAATGTTGTACTCAAAGTCAGTGATGGCTTCAGCGCGAACTTCATCGGCCATTCGACCTCCGTCGACGTAGGCTCCAATAAAAGCACCCTGGTCAGGAAGCGTGATTGCGGGCGAGGGGCCCGCGAACCCGTTCACAGATGAAAGGCCTATCAGAACTGTGAAGACTAGGGGACAAAAACTTCGAAGCTCTTTTTTTAAAAGACTCTTCATAAAGCGATCTCCCGGCCGGGAGGTAGCGCTTGAGCATCCTCCATGTCTAAAAATTGATGCTCGGTTTTTTTCCATGTGATCTCTCCGTCGAAGAACCTAATTTTGAAAAATTCTACAAAAGCTACAGCTCCGGCGCAGGTATTGATGAGAGTTGCAAGGGGCCATCGTAATGGAACGGTCACGGCAGAAGAAAGGCCGTGATGGGTCCATACCCAATACATTCGTAGAAGTAAGCGCGTGGATGCTAGAGCCATCTGTACCAAAATCAGGGTCAAAAACAAGGAATTAGGTTCGGGAAGTTTGAGTAGAAGCACGCTAACGAAGGCGAGCAGGCTGTTCAGGCAAACGAAGGGCACTAGAATCGATTTGCGATCCCGCCATAGAAAGTAACGTTGCCAAAAAGATCCGAACCAACCCAGCTGCTGCCAGCCTTGAAACGCGATCCCAAGATTCCAGCGAGATTTCTGTCGGATAGCTGCCCTCAACGTGTTTGGAAAATATTCACGAGTGGCAATCAGGTGCTGAGGGCTACCTTGGTCTCCGTAGGTACATATAAATTTAGACCGAAAACCCAACTGGAAAGCCCGCTGGCCGAGGGCGTAATCTTCAGTAAGGTCCTTGTGGGGGAAAAGTTTACCACCTTGTTGATTACGCAATTCCGTCACAAGATTGCGGCGCAGGCAGGTGCCAACACCGGCGGAAGGGATCGCGGCTCCAAGGTGTTGACGGACTAAGAGGTCCTTGGAGTGGCTCTCGGCAAATTCATCCATATAGGTGCCACCGATCCAGCTGCCTAAGCTCAACGGGAGGCTCAACACTGGAATCTGCACAAAGTCGCAATTCTGTAGAACGGTCCTGTAGACATCGACGGAGCGTGGATCAATGAGGTCTTCGGAGTCGTGAATCAAAAATCCTGAAAATTGAAAACTCAATTCCTCTTCGACTTTAAACACGCCATTTATAATTTGATCCAGCATCTGCCCCTTGTAGGTCGGGCCCTCTAAGCGATTCACCACCAGATGCACCTGAGCAAATTCTTCGGCGAGCTTCGACGCTACAGAGACAGTCTCTTCGTCGTTCGGATAGACGCCAAGGAACAAGTGCACCAGAGGGTCTGCAAACAGAGGCGCGTTGGCAGTGACCATCGCGCGAAGGATGTTCGACTCTCGCCAATTGGCCACCATGATGGCCAGGGGTGTCTCCACTGGTCTGTAGATAAAGCGGATCTGCTCTGTCTGATCCTGGAAAGGGGCCTGCAAGCGATATTGAGATTGCGGTTTAAGACGCAAAGTAAGGCTCAAGAAATCCACTAGGGCATCGTCGAGGAGTAAAATCAAAATCAAAATGGCAGAACCAAGAAGCCAGAGTTCCACTAGAAGGCCCTCTTCGACAAAACGAACATGGCGTCCCATCCACCAGGCGTCACATTGCTCGCGGCGGCATAGGTGAGCAGGAGCTGCCCATGGGTTTCCCATAGAGAAAACTGAAGTCGAGTGCCCGCTCGAAACTCATTTTCTGTGGGACCGTATCCTAAGTCTGGAGTTTGCCGAGTAAACACTTCAAGGTAGGGCGAGATTTTCAAGTTTTTGACGAGAGAGAACTCGCGACCAAATTTCAGCCAAGTTGCCAAAGCCGCATCGGGACTTACCCTGTCGATCTGGATATACTCACCGTAGGATTCTGCAAACAAACCGTACTTCAAATATTCTTTGAAATAGAAAATCCCACCGAAGCGCAAATCCTGACCTCGCTGACTCTGCGTGGGGCGGGTATTCGAACGGTAGATCAGTCGGTATTCCGAAAAGAGGGCGACGTAGGGAGCTCGGAGTACCGTTACCGATAAGCCAGCAGTGGGCATAAAGGCGTTTTCAATGGCCTCCGGGGCACGGCTATTGGTGAGGTCCCGGGTAAAGTGAGCGCCAGCGTAGGGACGAACGCGATCAGAAAGTAGGTTCCAGTAGTTATAGAATCGGGAGTCAGTGACCGCGCCATCAATGCGGGAGTCGTAAACGGTCTCAGAGTAGAAGTCTCCTTGGATCTGGGGACTCCCAAAGGCAGGGAGGACTCCTAAAACGAAAAAGATCACAATAAATGTGTTCACAAACATCTACGGTCCCCCCCGGTTCCATCTCGCTGCCGGCTCCAAACGCCGAACTTTTTTCTAAGGGATGGCCTGAAGAACAACAAGGGGAGACCAAGGCCACATTAAATTTTGCAAAAGTTACTATTTTACTCGGTTTCTGAGGTTAACGCCCAGAAGAGGAGGCCTAGTCTCAGCGGATTGAAGTTGGAAGCTGTATCCCGGGACTCACTCGGGCACTCTTCCAAACTGGAGATTGTTTTAAAGAAGCTGAAAGCGAGCCGGGGTCAATCCTTGGAAAAGCCTGTACTTTTAAGCGCTTACGGTGATTTTTCGATCCAGCACTGGCAACCCTTTGATGTAGAAAATATTTCAATGGTTTTGAAGAAATCACTCGATTCCGATCGTGTCCTAGCGACAGGTGTCAGTGCAGCTGAGAATATTTACTGTCTTCCGATGAGTTCCTACCAACCTGTGGGTGACGTCTGGAGAACTCGAGGGTTACCGCTGTCCCTTTCTGCAGTTCCGAATCGATAGGTGTACTTGGAAACCTCTTTGGGAGGGTCACTGGAGACGTAAGCCACTCAGATAAGAGTCATTCCGATGTAGAATAGTTTCTTCAACACTAATCTTGGAAGCGTTATACAAAATGAACGAGGTACTAAAGCCTGTGTGAACATAGGGGAGTTCATCAAGAATTGCGACGCTCACTTTTTGGTAGTGTTGATTCAGATCACTCATTTTGAGAAGTTTTCTACCTTGCTCAAGTTGATCAGAGACCTCGGGTCGATAGACAAGGGGTGTATGTATAGCCCCGCTTTTACCAAGCTTGTGGTAGATCCCATCAGGGTCTCCGTTGCTTACGCTAAACACCATTAAGAGAATGTCTGTATTGAAGTCTTCTTTCATCTCCTTCCAATAGTCGATCCCAGACTCGCTAAGTAGACCGGAGTTCTTCGTAAAATAGACACCTTTTTTCTCTAGCTCCAATCGTATCCACTGATCCATTTTCGCGTAAATAAAATAAAGCGGGCGCTTTTTTGACTCTTTGATAAAAAATTCTTTGTGCTTACAATGACTGGCAACGGCCTCTTTGACTTTAATTTCTTCCAGACGACCACTTTGAAACTTCAAGTAAGTTTGGAGATCGAACATAAAGCCTTTTCTTTTAGACAACTCTTTACTGCTATGAGTGATTGAAGCAAAGATGCAATGGAAGCCTTGCCTTAAGCGAGTGTCTGAGAAAAAACGGTCTGTCCTTCCATTTAGGGCTAGTGTCTCATGAGCGGTGTATTCTCCATTTCTCAAATTGAATCTATCACTATTGAGAATCTCGAGCATAGTTGGATCAATCCTGGTACCTACAAAAACGTCAATTTGCCCGTCCTTTAGGGACTTGGCAGCTTCCGAGTTTTTGATAAGTTTTAGGTTTATCTTATTTGCAGGAACACTTTCTGTTGTGTACGGGTTGGGTAACAACGAAGCTGATATATCTTTTATCTGTGATTCAATAAAATAGGCCCCGGAACCAATAAACTTGCCTCCTACGATCTTAAAGGCGGCAAATCGTGCTCCAGAAAGCTCTTCTAAAGCACTTCTGTAGGGCGTTGAGAATGTTATTTCTAAAGTATTATTACCCTTTACTGCAATTCCAGAAATAGTTTTTGTTCGTTCATAAGAAGAGAAACCCTCAATTTTATATAAAACATCTGTAAGGGAACTATTGAAAGATTTTGGTATTAACAGTAAGCCTTTCTCCCACGAGTCTTTGTAATCCTGCGCCGATAATGTTGAACCATCTGAAAATTTATTGCGACTATCTATTTCAAAGGTAATTTTCCTAAAATCATCTGACACTTTCCATTGCTTTGCGCCGACCCCATCAAATCCACCGGAATGATTTTGAGCAATAAGTGGTTGGAAAATGTTGACCAAAATCAAAGCAGCATTGTACGTGCTCTGCATGGGAGGATTTAGATCCCCCCAGTAATTACTGTACGCGACAGTCATCTCTTTTGGCGCTGTCTTAATACAGCCTAAGAAAAAGCAGCTTATAAGAAGCGAATGAAGTAGAGATCTACGAAGACGTTTCATTAGGCTCTGGTTATTTCACTGGATACATTAGTGAATCTTTGTTTTCATGATGCGAGTGATAGATTCTTAAATTGCAGACGTTGATTATATCGACCTGCAAAGCCATATTTCTGACCGATCCAAGAGATTTCAGGCCTATGGAATCGATGCCAGAGAAAAATTTTGAAAAAAAGGTGTTGTTTACCGATGCAAAACTCGACATGTATGCTTCTCCCAAAGTGTTAAAAGTTCGTCAAGGTTCCAAACAGCATAGGTAGAATGAATAGTAAGGCATATACCAAATCCGGACATGACGAATAGCTCGCAAGTGCTTCCTCAGTGAAATAAATTCACTTTTGTATGGAATGAGTACATCGAATGTCGCCTCACCTAAGTGTTTTTCGCTGTTTTTTTTAAAGGGCATGATGGAATACTTAGGCTGAGATGCTAGACGCAAGCTTGGTGACAGGCCAAAGGTGCCGAGTCTAGGATACTCCTTATAATTATCTAAGGTTTACAAAACTAATATAAAAAATTCACGTCTGCCAAGGCACCTGAAAAAATTTTCAAAAAATCAAACAGAATTCGATAACAGTTCTTGCAAATTGTAATGTCTTCCTAACCTAGCTGACTTGGAGCCCACGTACGTCTCGAATTTCTTTGTTGATCGTCTTAGTGATCGCCAGCCTCTTTAACCCCGCAACGAGCTTTGCCACCGAAGAGACTCCTATGCAAAAGGAGATGCTGAGGACTCTCAATATCGTCACAAGGAACTTTCTCAACAACTACGCCCCCCTGGAATACAAAAGAGAAGAGTATGGCAAACCCATCGAAGAGGCCTGCGCGAAAGCTGTTGATGAAATTGAGAACAGACCTGACATGACGGTTAAAGAATTTCAGCAGCTTTTGGTTCGTTTTATGGGTTCAACCCGAGATTACCATGTCAGCATCTCTTTTGATGACACCTCCAGTGCGACATTGCCCATAGGGATTCGTGGCTTCGAGCCCATGCCGGGTATGGCGGGCCCTACCGGTCTCCGTCGCTATTTCGTGGTTTGGGTGAATGAAAAAGAGCTCGTGGGAACACCTCTGAAGGTTGGTGAAGAAATCTTAGAATTTGATGGCCAACCTATCCGAAAGGTGATCGACCAGCTGGTAGCAATGAAGCCGGTAAACAGTTTGGCCACAGATCATCGTACAGTGGCGTTGACCTGGAATTATCAGAAGAATGTTTTTCCTCCGACTCGAAAACCTGCGCCGGAATCATTCATGAAGAAAGTAAGTTACACGCCAGAGGCGTTCGGTCACATGAGCGATATCAAATCACCTCGGGTGATGAGTGCCCTGGGCCAGCAGATGTTCGTAGCCAACCAGGCAAAAGCGGCTGCAAAAAAATCGATGGGGAAACCGACACTGATCTCGCCCAAGGTGAAGCCGATCAAAATCCGCACGATATGTGGACGTGAAAATCCTACGTTCCACAGCTTGGACAAATCATGAACCCCATTGGCGATGGAAAGGTTTACCACGCCTATACCTATGCGACTCCCGACAGAGTTTTTATCGGATACCTAAGGATTCCAACCTGGGACTACCCAGGACTTGAGGGAGAGGCTGAGCTTGATGAGATTCTGCAATTTTTTGAAGAAAACGTAGATGGAATCGTTATCGACCAAGTCAACAATCCCGGAGGAAGCCTCATATGGACCTATGGTTTTGCGTCAAGATTTACACAGCAGACTTTTGCGGCACCGCAAACCCGATTTCTTTTAGAGTACGACAATGCGGCCTCCTACTACCAAAACGCCCAAGGTTCTCCGGAAGAATTTTTTACCGAAAACGGAGTTATCCAGGACTGGCAGGGGCTTTTTCTCGATAGAGCCGGTTTCAAAAGCCTGACTTCTTACTTCCAGTTTCTTTACGACGAAATTATGGAAGGTAAAAAGCTTTCCTCGCCTTACCCTTACTTTGGTCTTTCGAACATTAACCCTCACCCTGTCACCACAGTTACAAAGCCAGTGCTTATGCTAGTGAACGAGCTTTCAATGTCTGGCGGCGATTTCACACCTGCGATTATGCAGGCAAACGGAATGGCTAAAATTTTCGGCGTGCGAACTCGTGGAGCCGGTGGTCATATTTTTGAGACGGACGTGGGGTTTAACGTTCTCGGAGTTCAAGGAATGGTGCTCACTCATAGTTTATCTTATTTTCCGAACTCCACGGAACCTATAGAGAACCACGGGGTGACTCCAGATGTGCCTTACCAGCTGACCGTCGCTGATATCAAATCCGGTTATGCCCCAATGGGCAATGCCATCAACGGCACTATTGTAAATATGATTCGGGAGGAAGCCCTCGAAAGACTATCTAAGGCGCAGAAACAAACGGTGACTCCGAAAGCGCCATTGGTGAAGCCCCAAGAGGTCGAGGAGCCATCCGACGACGAATCGCAGGCTATTTAAACTGAAGAGCTCGGCTTCGCCCGCCGAGCTCCTCTGGAAATTTAAAGTCACTCTCGGTGCCTATCAGTGAGGTCCTCATTGATGCCACTGAATTTGAGGTACGGATCAATTCCCTTTCGGCAGAAAGCCAGCCCCTGGCGGAAGCCTCATTCCATAAATACGTGTTTCAGAAAATTGAATATCGGATAGGAACAGCTACTCTAAAAATTTATCATGGCCTCGGTCATCAGGTTGTGCGAAGCTTTTAGCTAAGAAATAGACCTTTTCACGATAGGAAGCGCCAATGAAATTACTAGCGGAGTTTTTCAGATCCACTTTTGCCATTTTAATTTATTTCGCAGTCTTACTGACTTTCGTGGCTTGCTCAGACTCAAATTCAGAAACCAGCAACTCTCGATGTGCTTCAGACGAGGTCGAAAATTCTTTCGGAGCTTGCGTTCTTTCTGCACCCACTTCTAGTGAGGCTCCGACGGTGACTCAGGAAGTTCTGGCCACAGGCTTGACCGCTCCTTGGGATCTGGCTTTTGTAGATAGCACGACAATGCTCTTCACCGAAAAGTGTCGGGGACTTTCTGTACGTGACGGTAATGGAGATATTCGGTTCCTCTTTGGAATCAGTGGTGCGGCGATCGTGGCCAGCGATCTCTTTTGCGAAGGCCAGAGTGGCTTTGCAGGTTTGGCGATTGATCCTGATTTTGCGAGCAACAGGTTTGTTTACCTCTTCGCAGCTTCCAACCTGAGCACGAACCCGAGAACCAACCGTATTGTGAGACTCAAGGTGTCCGCAGATTTTACCACCGTTTCCGATCGAACAGATATCGTGACAGATATTTCTTTTAAAGATGTCGACAACGCTGTGGGAACCGCCGGTGCTCATAGTGGTGGACGTCTTCGCTTTGGTCCCGACGGCTTTCTTTATGTAACAACTGGTGATAACCACAATGGTCCTCTTCCCCAGGATATCAGCAAGCTGGGCGGCAAGGTTTTGAGAATCGATCGCGACGGGAACGCAGCCCCGGGTAACAGCACACCTGCAGGCGGTGACCCCAGAATCTTTACTTATGGGCACCGCAACGTTCAAGGAATCTCTTTTCAGCCTCTAACGGGGCAGCCTGTTACGGCGGAGCATGGTCCCGGCCACACAGACGAAGTGACGGCTCTGGTCGCTGGTGGCAACGGCGGCTGGGATCCTCGGGCTAATGGTGGCGTCACCTGTCCGTCGGATTACTGTGGCTATACCACCAACAAGCCAAGTGGCGTGCTCACTCCAATGACCGATTTGTTGATTTATCCAGATGCTATGCAGCCTCTTTGGACCAACGAGGGCGACTCCGATGGGTTGGGGCCATGCACGTTTATCGTTGGTAGAGAATGGAAAGCCTGGCATGGGCGTTTGGCGGTCGGAATCATGGGAGCAAGAAAATTAGATGTCCTCGAAGTCAGCGCCGATATGCAGCTGGGTGAGGTCCTTACGTTGGAGCTTCCTGAGGAACGGGTGCGAACAATTGTCCAAGGTCCCGATGGTCTCCTCTATGTCTTTACCGATAGTGGAGAGCTTTGGAAGCTGACACCAGGGTAGTGGTGACGACTCGTGGCGCCGCCTTAAAAAAAGGCGGAGCTAAAACTATAATTATATTAGCTTTTTCCTAAACTATTCAGAGAGAATAAAAATAGTTGACCAATCGGTCACAAAAAGAGACAGTAGATTCATGGGACGAACTCAAAGCTTCGATGAAAATACTGTGATCAAAAAGGCTCAAGCGGTCTTTTGGGAGAAAGGCTACAACGAAACTAGCCTTGATGATCTGTTAAAGGCTACAGGGCTTCACAAAGGAAGTCTTTACCGTAGCTTTCAATCCAAAGAGAACCTCTTCTTGTTAGCTCTGAACCAATACGCAGCGGCTTCTAGTGAGCTTTATATTAACGACGAAGACCCCGCTGAGTATCTAAAAGGTTTTTTTAAAAAGATGATTAAGGAATGCACCACCAACTCTAAAGGCTGTTTTATCATGAACAGTTGTGTTGAGCTGGGGCCCAACAAGGACCTTCTTGCAAAGGTTTCAAAGAAATTGTTTGAAAGCGTGAAACAGAATTTTAGAACCGCTGTGGAGCTCTCAGAGAGTTACGGACAACTTGAAAAAGGTGTTTCTGTAGACGAGCTTTCCACCAGGCTGGTGGGAGCCGCATTCTCGATAAGAGAGCTTTCTAAATTTCAGAATGACAGAATTGCTTTTGAATCAATTGCCAATGGAGTTTTAAAAGAGGTTGGCACCAAGGTTTAAATTGAAAATAGAATTAGATTTGTTTGGACCCAATGGTCATTTTTTTTAACTTAAAGTTGACCGATTGGTCAAATAACGCAACAGAATGTCTCAATTTACTTTTCACACAGAAGATACAGCGCCAGCAGCGAGCAAGCCTCTTATTCAGGGCGCTAAAAAGGCTTTTGGATTTTTACCAAACCTCCTTGCAGGAATGGCTGAAGCTCCAGCACTTGCAGAAGGCTATATGACTCTTGCTGGAATCTTCGATAAGACCGATTTGAGCGATACAGAGAGACAAATTATCCTGATGACAAACAATCGCCTCAACGGCTGCACCTACTGTATGGCGGCACACACCAGTATGGCCCAAGGGGCCAAGGTCCCTGATCATGTAATCACCTCTTTACGAGAAGGAACAACTATCGACGATCGCAAACTTGAAGGTTTGAGACAATTCGCTATAGCGATGAACGAGAAAAAGGGATGGGTTGAAGCAAAAGACCTAGAAGCCTTTTTTGCTGTTGGTTACACGAAACAAACGGTTCTCGAAGTGATCTTGGGTACCAGCTTAAAAGTGATGTCGAACTATACAAACCACATCACAAAGACTCCTGTAGACGATGCGTTCAAGCCAAATGCTTGGGAAGCAAAATAGATCTTTGTAAGAACTAAGTTCCCCTGGTCTGTAAGCCCATAGGTTTTGCAGACCGGCAATTTTATAAATATAATTTTGCGGCAGTCTTTCAGCGCCCACCTCTGGCGGGGAAGGCTGCTCTTTCGATAAAACTAAGAAGGCAAAAGGAGAAATGAAGATGAATTTAGAGTCTTTAACGGCACAGCTCAGAGAAAAAGCAGCAGGTTCAGTTGAAAAGATTCCCGAAGAAGCCCGGGCCATCATGACCAACGCTATCGAAGGTTTGAAAGCTTCTGAAGTTATGGAGACGGCACTCAAAGTGGGAGACAGTCTTCCGAGCTTTAGTCTTCCTGATGTGCAAAAAGGGATGGTGAGCTCTGCTGAACTTTTAAAAAAGGGACCTTTGTTAATTTCATTTTATAGAGGTGGCTGGTGTCCTTACTGTAACTTACAACTCCGTGACCTCCAGGCCCACCTTCCCAAAATCAAAGAGACTGGTGCTCAACTGGTTGCGATCTCTCCTCAAAGGCCTGACGAAACGGCTGAGACTGTGAAAAAAGATGAGTTGGACTATCTCGTACTTAGCGATCAGCACGGCAAAGTCGGAGAAAAATTCGGGTTGATGTTCAAACTCCCTGACGACCTGTTAGCGATCTATGGGAAATTTGGTATTGATCTGCAGAAAGCCAACGGCAACGACAGTGGCGAGCTTCCTATAGCTGCGACCTATATTGTAGATACGGATGGTAAGATTGTATACGCATTCGTTGACCCGGATTACAAAAAGAGAGCCGAAACAAAGGACCTTATCGAGACGTTGAAAGGTCTTTAAATCAGAAAATCCATTATTCACTCATTAAATACCTGTAGGCGGCAAACTATCCTACAGATCCCTCGTATGATGTCTCGTCATTGAGGCACTGCGAATGTGGAATAAATCACAAATTTTAAGCACACTGCCCTGAAGAATTTCTTTTGTAACTCATGCAGAATTAGAGCCTAACTCGCAGAAGGGAAGTCTATGCCTAAACAATTAACAAAAACTTATCTAGGAGTCGTGATCGCTGTCTTTCTTGGACCACTTGTTTGCTTGGGAGGCGTTTCCGACATGGGAGTCGTAAATGTCGGCAACATTAAATCCACCACGAACTTAAAGACCAAAACACAGGCTAGAGATCAGCAGGCGACTCAAACGCCCATGAATCCAGACGGACGCATCGTTCGATCTGTTCAGGAAGGGCTCAACGAAATGGGATACAGAGTCGATACAGACGGGATTCAAGGTAAAGACACGGCTAACGCTATTAAAAAATTTCAAAAAAAACTAGGGCTCTCACAAACGGGCCGGATCAACTCCGAAACCATGGCAGCGATGAACATCGATACCGACACAGGTGCTAGAACCTCGGAAAGGATTTCCGAGTATAAAGATGGTGAAATTATGGAGAGATATCCCACTGATCCAACCAATAAGCCCGCTCCAATGGATGATGTTGCGGAAACACGGGACGAGGTGTATCCGAGCGCTCCAGACCAGAAACCCATGCAGCAGTAAATCTACAGCGAACTGGTGAGTGGTAGTCTTCAGGTGTCTAGACCATAGGTCGGTATAGGCAAAACCAAGCAGGGTACAGTTTGTATTCGGATGCGATAAGTTAGAAAATAGAGTCTGTGTACAGACTCTATTTTTTCGTAATTCAGCAAATCGGTTCAGTTTGGTTACAGGCTTCGTGTCTAGTGTTCCTAGCGTTTTCCCTAGCGCCGGTTTCAGTTTCTGCTGAGTCCTTGACCTGCCAGCATACGCCGCAAAAATTTTCCTGTGTGAAATACATCAGCAATCACGACGGGGACACAATCACTTTTAACATTCCGGGAGTGCATCCCATTATCGGCAAAAAGGTTTCTATACGGGTGAATGGAATAGATACGCCCGAGATTAACTCAAAAGACATTTGTGAAAAGAACACGGGGCGGATCGCCAGAAGGCTCGTAACCAGTCTTATGAAAAATGCGAAGCGAATTGATCTTGAAAATATCAGCCGTGGAAAATATTTTAGGATAGTGGCGGACGTCATTATAGACGGGCGCAATCTCACAGAGATCCTTCTTACTCAGCGCCTAGGCTATGCTTACTATGGTGGAAAGAAAAGAAAAACGGATTGGTGTAGCTTCGTACGGGCACCAGCGAAGGACTGATATTGGTAGTGTCCAGTACGTCGTCCCAAGGATCCTGGCTAAGAAACATTATTTAGTCTCGCTTTCTGAGGCGTCACTACGAAGTCCTATTCAGAGATACTTTTCATGGTGACAGATTCATTTTTTTCAAGGAATATCGGATCATGTTAGAGTCTCTGCTTCCCTATTTATCGTATTCTACTGGTGGCGTTGCCTGTCTTGTGGGTCTCGGCGCTATGCTTTTTCCAAAAAAAATGAGCGAGGGTTTCGGCGTTCCTATTAGCGGAGCTGGCACCCACTATGTTCGAGCATTGGGAGTCCGAGATGTCTTCGTGGGGATCGTGGTTTTACTCTTGGGAGCTTCTGCACTGTGGACCCAGTTGGGGTACGTCTGTATTGCAATAGCCTTGGTCGCCGCCAGTGACTTTTACACCGTTTTTTATTACGGAGAGCGTAAGACTTCGCTCGCTCACTTCGCGGGGTTTGCTTTGAGTCTCATGTTTGCTGCTGTCTTCATTTCGTGAGTGGGGCGGGTTGGATGATAAATTTTCTGAAACTCTTAATGGCCGTCTTGTTCCTAGCGTCTTGCGGCAGTCCTCAAAAAGTCAGCAAAGCTCCAGTCGAGATAGTGGCTCCGTTTAAAGACGGTAAGTTCGATAATATTGAACCTTTCGCTGACCATACCCTCTTGGATGTGATTTGGTGGCAACTGACAGCGATCTTCTACCGGGCGTCCTGGCCTGGTAAAGTCGAGCAGCACCTGTTTAAGCCAGAGACGCAAAGATCTGAGGAACTAAAGGTTTCTGTTATCAATCACGCCACCGTGTTGATCCAAATGAATGGAATCAACATACTTACCGATCCTCAATTTTCTGAGCGCGCTTCACCACTCAGCTGGGCCGGGCCGAAGCGAGTCATTCGGCCGGGCATCGCTTTTGAGGATCTGCCGCCTATCGACGCCGTTGTAATCAGCCACAACCACTACGACCATCTCGATCTCCCCAGTCTAAAGCGGATCTCAGAACGCTGGCAGCCCAAGATCTACGTGGGGCTCGGTAACACGCCGCTGCTTACTGAATTTGGTATAACGAACGTTACCGAGATGGACTGGTGGCAGAAGCTAGATCTAGAGAGTCTTCAGCTTCAATTTGTTCCGGTACAGCACTGGTCGGCGAGGTCCACCGGAGACAAGCGCGAGACGCTCTGGGGTGGCTACGTTATCCACGGAAAAAAGAAAGTCTTCTTTGCAGGAGATACGGGCTACGGAAAAGTTTTCAAGATGATCTTTAACAAGGTCGGTGCGATCGATCTTTCGCTAATTCCTATCGGGGCCTATGCACCGCGAGAGTTTATGAAAAATGCCCACGTCAAACCATCGGAGTCCGTACAGATCTTCCTAGACACCCAGTCTCAGAAGGCCGTCGGAATCCACTTCGGTACTTTTAAAGATCTGACTGACGAAGCGATCGACGAGCCTCCCAAAAGACTCAAGCAGGCCTTAATCAAGGAAGGCGTCGCTGAGGAGCGCTTCATTGTTCCTGAGTTTGGTCG
Source organism: Prasiola linearis (assembly GCA_032356305.1). Taxonomy (NCBI): domain Eukaryota; kingdom Viridiplantae; phylum Chlorophyta; class Trebouxiophyceae; order Prasiolales; family Prasiolaceae; genus Prasiola; species Prasiola linearis. The sequence goes on along the minus strand of JAULKR010145522.1, from coordinate 5,462 downwards.
GACTTATTCTTACTAGCAATATCGACTGGACCTTCCTTTTCGGTGACTGCATTAAAAGAGAGGCTCTATCAGGACAAAAAGTCCACGATCCGACAAGCGACTCACTTCGAAGATTTCTCGATCAATGGCTAGCTCCTTCGCCTAACATAAGGCTCCCGTAAAGCCGATACAATCCTGTGAAGCGGACTCTCTCTTTCATACTGATATTGTACCTTTTGGTGCCTATGCAAGACGCTGGTGCCGAAGAGGTGACTTCGGGCGCCGCCGATGCGGCAAGCTCCAGCCCTACTGAGGTCCCGTGCTCTGTAGTCGAACAAAGATTTCGAGAGCATATTTTGGCAAATATTGCTCAGGCTAAATCCGATTTTCAAAAGTTGGCAGTCTGCTTTCAAGACAATCCCAGCCCAGCTTGCGATCAGCCCAAGAGTCAGATTCTTACCAGCGTTTGGCATCAGGGTGATCTTTTAAATAAAGTGCGCGTCGAAATCCTAAAAGCGTGGTCCGGGTCTGTCTCTCGGAAAGATCTGTTCAACAATTGTCTAAACGGTAGCCCCTTGGCGTCTGCACTTTCAAAAGGTAGTCGTGAGTTGTCTTTCGGAAACAAAAGCCCCATCTGCCGTTCACTCTCCAGGTCTTGGTCGCACGATATTGATCAGCTCGAGGCGAAGGCCCTCAAGGGTGGGCCAGAGAACTCTGGCCTCAATGCCGAGGAATACAAATATTTTACAGATTTCAAGCAGTCTCCTTTGGCTTACTCAATGGGGGTAGACTTGATTTCTAGACAGAATCTACCCGGGGAAGAGCTGATTCAGAGATTAAGGCAGCCACTGAAGCAGTTGAAAATGTCCACAGAGACCGTGGGAAATTTTGCTAAGGGCCTCAAGTCTAACGAGCTCTACCAACTCTATATTTTTAAAAATCAATTTCAACAGTTTGCAGACACTCTCGGATCGGGCGCAGAGCGAGCTTTGCAGTGTCGGCGAGCGTCTACCTTTTTAAAGGACTGCTTAGCTCTCACTACGAAACTCCGAGAGACGTTCACTCGGGAAAATCCAACCTACTCTTGGAGGGAGCGAAAAAACCGATGTGAAAGTCGAAAATTCACAGGGCTTTCAAAGATTCTGCCTCTAGTCAGTGTGTATGACGCATTTAAGACCAACGCTGTTCAAACCTCAGCCTTCTTCAGTCAGGTTGCAACTCGGAAAGAGCTGGCCGAGGTTCAGGCCGAAACCACTTACCAGGCGCTGGTAGGGGCATTGTTCCCGTTGGCTCCCGTCACCAAATTTGTGCAGTACAGACTCGCAGCTCCTTTCATCAGAAAGCTCGTATCTCCAGGGTTGATTGGAGCAACGGGGAATAGGTATAAGGTAAAGAAAATGCGAACTCTCTACAAGTTCGAAGAGGTTGGTTTGGGCTGGGTGAGGCGGTTTTCACCAGAAAAGCTGCGTAACCTCAGGGTTTATGTCAAAGACGGCAAGATCGTGCGACAGAACGGAAAACCGGTGAACGTAGAGGCGGGAATGTTTGTCATGGATGAGTATGGGAATATTCTTCTCTGGAACCAAGATCGGTCCAGAGCGATCAAACATTCGACCCTTATGGGCGGGCGTCCCGTCGCTGGATCTGGGCAAACCAAAATCGAAAACGGAGTGATCTCATGGATCAACAACGACTCCGGTCACTATCATCCTTCCAAAGCCCATATAGATCAGGTCGTCGAAGAGCTGCGAAAAAGGGGAGCCGACTTTAGCTCTGACTTTGAAGTTCGAATAGAAGCGAAATAGGTTCAAAGAGAGTCATCGTTGGAAAAAATGTTTTGGAGCCGCTAATTATTCAGGCCGAAGATCCTCTCCATGTGAATGGCAAGTCCGATACGAATATTGGGCCAGGACTGACCTTTGCGAAATCTGTCTTAGAAATTACAGATCAGTATATTGTTTTGGTCCCAGCAGCCTTTGGGAGCACCGGGTTTTGTACCTTGGATCCATTCCCACTCTATGGCTGGAATCCATTGCCCACAGGTGATCCTGACTTCGAGGGTACGGGACTTTTCGCACGCTCTGTGCTTCGCACGAATATTGCTCTTGAAGAAACCCAAGGGGTCTTGCGAGGTATTTTGTGGCAACAGGGAGAGCGCGATGAAATCACGCAAGTCTGTTCTGACAAATACAAAGAAAACCTAAGCCTTCTCTTTAGTAACCTACGAAGCCAAATCGATGTCGACTTGAGGGGCGAAGAGGCCCGAGGAGCTAGCTCGGATGTTCCTATCATCGTTGGCACCAACTCCAGAGGAAATGATGGTCGTGGGGACTTCTCTCAGCTCAACGCGTTCAGAACCAAGGTTTACGAAGCGCAAACAACAGTGAGCACTTATGTCCCACCCTCCGGTACTTCGATTCATGACGATCTAGTGCCGCCAGACTATCCTTGCGGTAGCGGAAGCTGTGTTCACTTTGGAGCCAAGACTTATCGTGAGATCGGAAGACGGTATTTTGAGGTTTACAAGACTCTGGGCTCACCAAGCCTTTAGATGTGAGCGGGGCCTTTGGGGAGCGAAAAGTCTCCAAAATAAGATCTAGAGTTTCTATTTTAAGGTTTTGTCCAAATTCTCGTGTTTAAGTTTAAGTCCTCTACGATTGCCAGAGTGTTGGTCAAAAGCGTATGAATCGTCTCAACATCTTGTAAGGTCACCCCCGAGGAAAACACACGTGGTTCAAAATTGTTTTTCCCGTAGGTGACGGCAATGTAGACTCGACTGCCTTTAAAAGCTAAAAAGACCTGGTTTCCCACTTTCTCTTGAAGCTCTAAGATTCGAGTCATCATATTGGGCGTAAGGATATAGCGCGCATCAATTTGATCGTCCGAGTAGACGACAAAGTGTCTCTCAAAAGTGACATCTTCCATCTTCACAAGTTGATCGCGACTAAAATTTTTCGATTGAAAGAACTGCCCAAGCCAAGAACCCAAGATAGACTCCGCAGTGTCCGGGAGAACGAAGGTTTTACTTTTGATATGTTTATTAAAATCAGCATGAAAAAAAATACCTTGAAAAATAGTATGCCACTGGGTTCGCGTGCGACCTTTACTATCTCTTGTCGTGGTTTTGTGTTGGGTGTGCAGTTCCGAAAACTCAAAAGCTGTTTTTCCGATGATGCCTTTGCAGTAGTCGTCGCCTTGGTAGCGATCAACGCCCTTTAAAAAAAGCTCACTCTGGTGATAGTCCGCCGTTGTGATGTGGCTATAGGGAGAGTAAGTCAGGTCTGGATCAACCAGGCGAAAAATCTCTCTGACGATGTCCTCTTTGTAGCGATTTTTATAGGCTCCAAATTTTCGGTGAGCCTCAAGGCCCTTCCAAAGAGCGAGTAGGACTCCTCCAATTATAAATGGCCAACCTAAAAAGATGTCGAGTTTGAGACCGAGATAGCCCACGAAGATTGCGATGCCACCAATGACAGCCCAAATCGTGGTCATCATTACATTGTGGCGAATCTTTTCAAGCCCCTCAAGTTTTGCTTTGAGTTTCGTTGCGAAAAGGTTTCGAAGCTCAGATTTTTTAACCTGGGTCATTCAGCATTTCTCATCTGTCGAAAAGCGCTTCCACATCGATGTTGGTGCGTTCGCTCTCAGGAGCCTCGAAAACTTTTTTGCGACGTAGACCCATGGGACCTGCGAGCAGGCTCCCAGGAAACATTTCGATACCGTTATTAAAGTCAGTCACTGCGGCGTTAAAGGCTCTGCGAGAAGCGGAGATCTGGGATTCCACTTCATTCATAGAGCGTTGAAGGTCAACAAAGTTCGCCGAGGCCTTGAGGTCCGGGTAGTTTTCAACAGCGACATTGATTTTGCCGAGGGCCTGAGTGATCTGATTATCGACATCAACCCGTTCATTGGTACTCAGATCACCGCCCATGGCCTGAGCGCGCAAGCGGGTGATATTCTCAAGAACTCCTCTTTCGTGCTCCATATAATTTTTGACAGCGCTAATGAGGTTAGGAATCAGGTCGTAGCGTTTTTTAAGCTGGACATCCATGCCCGCAAAGGCATTCTCAACCTGGTTTTTTTTACCTATCAAACTGTTATAGAGCAGGACCAAGCCCAGCAATACAACGCCCACGATCACAGCGATGATAATCATAACGAACTCCTTTTGTAGGAGCAGTGTATCTCATAAATTTAGACTGTTATAGGACCTGTAAGCGGTGCGCAAATAGGACACGTGTCTTGATACTGAAGTTAGTTGTCTAAGGCCCCATCAAGAATCCAATCGGTCACATACTCAATTTCATCCGGGCCCATCATTGGTCCGCCAAGAGGCATGAGGTTGCCGATACCATTGATTCGCTGCCAGATAAGGCTGGTCGTGGGGTCTCCCGGTGTGACCCTTTCACTTACAGAAGTATAGTCGCTCAAATTGAGGCCGCCGGAGCCGCCATGGCAGCTGCTACATTTGTTCCCAAATATTCCAGCGTCTCCTGTGGAGTTGAGCTCGGTAAAAGTGGGTGGGATTCTGACGTTAAATGCACCAGAGCCCGTTGTAGATTGATCGTCTGGATTTGTAACTACAACATCTACCAGACCATCATCCACTCCGATGGGGGACGTGCACGTTAACTGAGATGCTGAAGTGACTGTGACAGATCCACAGTTTTGTCCACCGACGGTGACACGAGTCTGGCTTCCTGCGGTATCTATAAATCCACTGCCGGTTATCGTGAGGGTCGTGGATTGGGTGTTGATATAACCTGTAGGAGAAACGCTCACAAATGTAGGTGCGACTTCGCCGTAGGAGTAGGCATCAGCAGTCAGTAACTCATCGTCTCCAACTGTCAGGGTGATGGAGGTGCTCCCCGAAAGATTTGCTGGGGTCCTGCATGTCACCTCTGTGGATGACGCAATAACCAAGTCCGTACAAGGCTCAGCGCCAAAAAGGACAGAGAGCCCTTCGGTAAAACCACTGCCAAGGATCGTTACTGAGGTTCCCCCGTTTACGAGGCCAGATGTCGGACTCACGGAGGCAAAAGAGAGGACTCCCAACCTATCAGGATTTTCAGAACCATCAGGATTTTCGGAGCCAACAAAGGTCCCGGCCTGTTCGTTACCACCGCAGGCGGAGAGAAAAGTCAGTAGAATGCACAAGAAACCTATTTTTGTTTTCATAATTACCTTTCGGAAGAAAGAATGGGGAACTGATCAATTTTTGGAGATCAGACCTTTTGGCCCTGGTGCGAACTGGACCTTACGCTTGAAGCTACCAGCCCTTTGCCTAAGCCCGATCTATGACCCACATTTTTTCATTCTAAATCCTACCTACAGTATAAAATCTTTCGGTAAAAAGAGGCCGAGATCCTTCGCATGCGCTCAGGACGACAGGCAAAAAGTGGTCGTCCTGAGCATATGCGAAGGATCTCGGCTTGCTCTGGGAGGGATCATTCTTCAAAGGGCGCCGCTCCGCCTGCAGTGCC